>PVKA01000100.1:154170-270228 GCA_004027165.1 Ctenomys sociabilis | reverse complement strand
GCCCCATCGCCGCCCTTCCCCTTCTCCTTCTCACCCAGCTCCCTGAGGAATAGGGGCGGACGACGGGGCTCGAGTTACTACGCCACTCTAATGCACGCCCATTTTTATGCAAAATAAACACGCCCTACTCTATTTGTATAGCCAATGGCCAAACGGCTTCACCGCCCAGCGAGGGGGCGGGGTTGTGTATGTAGAACTGGGAGGAAGCCCTGAGGTAGACCCTCCCGGCGCGTCACACAGCTCCCCGCCTCCTCCAGCCCTCCCACCACCCCGCAGTGGGCTGCCCCGCCCGGTCAGCTAAATTCTTCACGCCCTGGGGAAGAGGGCGGGGTTGGGTGGAGCGAGGAACGCCTACGGACTCTTATTTACATGCAGATCTACTATTGGCTTTGGCTGACTGCGAATTGGGGAGCTTGTCACAGTGAGCTTCAACGATTGGCTTAGTAATTCTATGACGCACAAAAAGGCACTATAAGCAAATGACCTGCTAGGCAAATAAGCCTCCTTCCTCTTGCTCCACCTCTGGGAGCAACCCAATGAAAGGAGAGCTTCTGAGGCCCTCCTCTTGGATATTTAAATAACAAATCCATCTCTTTAAATATTTATGAAGAGGCGAGTAAGTGTAGAATGTCTCCGTCAAACGTTTCTGATTGGCTGGCTTTCTTAACAAGTGTTAGCTTTAGGAAATACTTGAGCGGGACCTCCACCCCATCAATTAAATGATTGTTTCCTGTTTTTTCTTCCTCCAAAAGCACCACACTATATACACCTATTTTTTCTCAGTAATTAATTGCATGTGTGGTCCGAGCGGCCAAGCTTTGTCCCTATTTCACTCTCAATATATTTTCCTTTTTGTAACTCAGGTTCTGTTTTCATCAATTTTTAAAATGCAGAGATCTCAGACAAATGGAAACAATTAGAACCTCCGCTCTGCTGATGTGTATAATCTTATTAGTTTAATGGGTCACAGGGCGCAGGACCTATTTCCTATGGATCAAAGTGAAAACAAACACGGTTAATATCCCATTTTGTTTTAGAACCACAACGGATCGAGTTCCCTCTGTCGCCCATGGTAATGACAATATTAGCAGAGCTTGGGTTGCCTTGAAGTTTAGAAGGAAAATGGAATCACTATTCTAGCTTAAAAACTCATTAATATTAACACCAGGTAGCCGGTTGCAAGTTGCTTGAGCTCTCATGAGTTTATCACAATAGCATGGCTATTAAAGGATTTCGGTGTTGCTAGTTTTGATATATTATCTAAACACAAGCAAAAAAATCCTATGCAGTTCGCTGCTAATTATGCCAACTTCTCAGATTTCTTCCATTGAGGTTCAGTGCAAACTTCAGAGATCCTGGCGTAATTTTTAATTATCACTTCTATAATGATTTTTTCTCTTCATCTGTGCGTGGTGGCCACAATTTCCGAATTTCTTTTTTTAAGAAAGAGTCACAAAACCGACATCCCAAATTTAGACATTCTATTTCAGTGAGTTCTTGACCACCTAAGGCCACTCTGAAGACTCCTAAGCCTCAGTGGTCCTGAGTTAACTCACACCTTAACGAAATATTATTATTCATATTTTGTGTTTGGTTTTGTTATTCTGAGGATAAAACATAATCTTCTAAGCACCTACCAGGTTGGGCCAAGGCCTCTCTCTTCCTGGCAAAGCCCCTCTTTGGAAACCTCTCGCAGTAATTTCTCACCCCGATAAATTAAATGCAGCCAAGTCACAGTGTGGTCCATTACCCCGGAGTGTGAGTTGACGGCGCCTGTCAAAGGTGGCAGGCCCAGTACAGACTCTTAAATATTCCTACAGATAATAAATATCTGTGCAAGGAACGGATGTAAATAATAGGTTCCTATTCGTATAGGAACCTCTGTAGTACAGCAATGAATAACGCATTGCAGACTTGATGAATGCTTCCAAGCTTCCACACAGAGGCTGGGAGAACTAGATGTTGAAAAAATTTCTTCCTGGACCGGGAGGCCGGCAGCAGGGCTAGAGGAGCAGCGCACCAGAGCCTCTGCTTGTACCTCAGCGGGGCCCCTAGGAATGTAAATACCAGGAGTTTAGATCGGTCAGCGCCCCGAAAGAGTAACCAGTGATTATTAGCAAATCATTTTAATTTAGAAGCTGTCAAGAATATTTGCTTTCACTTAGCCGCGTGAGCCAGGACTGATAACAGGGAAAACTGTGTTTCTGTCACCCTCCCCTAGTGCGTTCGTTCGGAAACAGGGTTACTGAATCTTGCCCTCGTGGCTTTTCCTCAGAGTTCAAGCAACCAGCAGTGCCCCACAGTGTGCGGGCACTTGGTTCCCAGGACTTACTGGGGCTCAGGAACCCAAGTAAAAATGCGCGGAGTCAGTTGCAGGGCGGTCTGACATCTGGGACACAAGTAATTACTTCAACCACTGCACTGGAGGTTCCTCACATACTTCCTAAGCTTTCTTTTAATTTGTTCTTGAATGTCATTGTATTTGCGTTACATCTTTATGCCTCAGTGCAACACACAGTCCCATTACCACTTCATTTCTCTTTCCACATCCTCTATGTCAGTGGTGTAATTTTTATTTTAGGAAGGTGTTATTTTCTACTTCCAGGAGGAAATAATTCAACCCCCTATCCATCACGTAATGGGTCATAAAGTATTTAACCTTAAAAATGTATCCATCACTGATCGACTTTATAATTGTATTCTTTAGAGTGGAAACATAATCCATTGTATTACAGAGACGGTGTCGACCTTTGAGGACAACTTATATGTGTAGATGTAATTGTTTGTAAAGATAACATTTGTAAAGAATTATTTGTAAAGAATTCTACCAGGCTTTTCTTTTCTCTGAATATACTTCTTCAGACCCAGCATGGTGGGATATTAAAAATCCTCCCCACGTACCCTCTGGAATAGTGGAGGGACCCTAGGTCCAGCACCAGATGCCCTTCCTTTGCTTTTTTTTCTTGATCAACAGTCTCCTTCAATGATCTATTTTAGCCGGACCTGACTACGTGGTAAACCAGAGCGGGTGCTGTCCGCTCTGCTATGCTGGAATTCTGCTATCCACAGGACGTACAGATCAAGGGCGTGCCAAGGCGCTGTCGTTCCTAGAGCCAAGAAATCCCTAGTCTTTCACTGCCTGGAAAAAATCTGGGAAACCCAAGAACTCTAGGAGTTGCCTCCCTCTAAGCGTCTCAGATTGCGATGATCAATGTCCAGATTTTTGACAAAATGTTGTTTTGCTTTTTTTTTTTTTTTTTTTTTTTTGTCTTTTTGAGACAGGGTCTCACTATGCAGTTCAGGCGGGCCTTAAGCTCACTTTGTAGCTCAGGCTGGTCTCGAACTCACAACAATCCTCCTGCCTCAGCCTCCTGAGTGCTGGGATTACAGGCATGCGCCACCATGCCCGGCTTGTTTTGCTTTTTTAAAACTTATTGTTTAGTTACTGGTAATGTGGGCATTTCATGATGACCTGCCTGGACTTCCTTAGCCAGTTCACCTTGATGATAGTTTTCATGAAGGATGGACCAGCCTCTAGATTCCGTTGACGTTTTTGGGCATCTAACAGTCAATTTTAATATACTTGGTCCACACCTGGGGTTGTGCACGCGGAAGAGCCAGAGAAAAGGCCTTGACTTGACTTTTACCCCCGCACCTCTAGGGCCTGAAGTGGGACTCCGTTTGTACTGGAGGTGGGTCCTTTATGGGTCCCCCGCTAACTCCTGCCCCCTCCTGGTGTGCCTGGCCCAGCCGTGCGCCATCCTCGGCGCAGTTTCAGGCCATACTCAGACCAGATCTGAAGGCTGCAGGGCCCGCCCGGGTTTACAGGGGGCTCTGCTACCGGAAGTCATTTGACAAATCTCAGGCAGGCCTTTCAAATCTTTACTGCTCGGCTGAGCTTTGCAAATCTCTAAATACGCCGTTGCCTTCTTCAAACAGCACACCAGACATACTTGAAAAACATTTTTTTTTTAGGGTCAGGCATGATAGAAACTACTTCCGCACTCAGCCTCCTCCACGGTCAGGAATCTGCCAGATATCCTAACCCTTCCTATTCGCAGACTCCCGCAAATCAACCAGTGCAGTCGGCCCAGGAGCCTCCGCCCCAACTCGGAGGGGCCACCTAGGACCGCGCTCCATGCCCCTGGGCCAGGCGTCAGGGAAGAGAACTCTCGGGAACCTAGCATGGCCGGCGGGGGCAGACCGAGTGATTAATGACCCTGATCAACATTTTAGGAAGCAGGAATTAACCTGATGGGAATTAGGGCCAAGCTTTGAAGTTCACGGTTTTGTTTTCCTTCAACTCTGCACTGCCATCAAATAAATAGTTCTTGGTTCCTTGAATCGCTTGCTTTCTTCTCCTTCTTCCTCCTCCTCTTCCCCCTTCTCCTCTTTCTCTGCTCCTTCCATCTCTGCTCACCTCACCCATATGTCCTAGCAAGCGCTTTTGCATTGCTTTTCTTGATTTCAAATAAAAATACCTCGACACTAGCGATCAAGGTCCTGTATCCCACGAACAGTGGTAACATTCTCCCTATATTCCTGTCTTCTTGGAATTATGTTTTATTTTGAAAGTGCAATTTAGGTTTCAAAGTCAAAGGTGGCACATTTGTATCTATTCTTTTCTTTGGCGCCTTTTCTGTTTCCACTCAAGGCCCGTCTTAATTCCGCCTTGGAGGTTGGCTTTCCCTAGGAGAGAAGGCACGCAGCATAGGCTGGGGTTGTCAGCAGCTCCGTGGGCGAGCGCTCACTTCCCAGCATACATTCCAGGTACTGTTGATTTTCCTCCTAGTTAGCCAGAAAATTCAAATCCAAGCAGGAAGGTCCTCTGGGGCCGCTCTGCACTTTTACCTTACTTCCTTTTAGCCTCCGCACCCCCTCCTCTCTCTGCAGGCCTCCTAGGGGAATCAAGTCTCCTGCGGTTCTTTCCCGCAGGCGCCTGCAGAAAAGGCAATTTCCTTGGGGGTGTGGTTGGAGCGCGAGAAAAACAGAACTCAAGATTGTTTGGCAGCCCGAAACCATCCAAGTTTTATTGCATCCGCTACAAAGTCAACTAACTCTTAATGAGTATCCTGGCGGAAAAGGGCCGAGGTTTTCTCCACGTAGAGGCCCAGACAGACAGTGATGGGAGTTTGCTTATTTCTTTATCTTGCAACCACAGGTCTCACCATCTTCCCCAGCGGCTCTTCCCAGAGCTCTAAATACTGTACGAAAGGCAGAGGGCGTCAGGTTTCAGCTCCCTGAGTGATCGAAGATCACTCGGCCACGAGGACCTTCGAAGTTGGCCCTGTCTACAGCTTGTAATGAAAAGGATAATCTGTCTGGCAATAAAACACAGTACCCACACAAACAGATCCAGCACTCAGCCGCCTTCCACCGCGCACCACTCTTTCCTAATAAGGGACAGTGACAAATATTGCTGTCCTGTCCCACCCCAAAACAGAGGAAGCAGTAGATCTTCCCTTTAATAACTTCCCAAAGTGTTACAAATAATAAAAGAGACGCATAAATCATTGCGAGGGCGTCTGAACACGAACCACGGAAGGATTTACTCCTCTCTAGCGCCGGCTTCCATGCACGCTCTTATTGGCTGCTTTCTTGTGGCCCGCCCCCTAATCCGCCCTCTTATTGGTCCGTAGAGCGGGGGTGCGGTACAGAAAGGGCGTGGGGTCGGTGGGGGCCAGAGTCCACCAGTGCGCATGCGCTGTGCGGTGTTCAGGAGGTGATTGACAGCTAGGAGGGAAATGCGCGCGCGCAAGCAGTTCTGTAAAGGGAGGGAGAGGTGGAATGATGGCGGTGAATGCTAACCCTGAGGTGGCTTTGGCCACCGGTTGGTGAGGTGTGGTCCTTTACAGGCTTTAGAGCGAGAAAGGTCGATGGTCGCAGACTGCAAAGTCATTTCACCGGCTCTTGAAGGATTTACTGAGGGGGGTCTCCGCAGCAGGCTTCCTGGGGAGGAAGTAAAGAGGAGTAGAAGACATGCTTTACTGTTTCTGTAGAACATAACTGTACTTAAAACATTCGGGCAGATTGAAAGCGAGCGCCATGTCTCTTCGTGCATTCCTTCCAAAGCACACCAGCGCTCCTTCAGTGTACCGCACTCCTCTCCGACCTCCCCCAGCGCCACCCCAGTCCTGTGCTGCTCCGCGGCCACTACTCCACGTCTGTCTCAGCGGCTTGTATTTATGTAGACGAGGACGGAGACCCCCGGAGCCCCGGAGTAATCCTAGCTGTGTGTGTGTTTTGAAAAACAGCAAAGAAAGAAAAAGAAAAGACGCCGTCCCCTGCCCCAGATTCACAGAGATGCAATCATCAGTAATACCAGAGTGACAAACATAAATAAAATACTGAAGGAAAAAAATCTATTGGCTATCGAATGAAAAGTTGGAAAACAATTTCCTATCCCGGCTGATACTGTAGATGTAACTCAGGTTTACGCCAGTGCTGGTAGTTAACGCCTTCTACAAAATTCTCCGGAGGCGGAGGCAAGGGCTGCTTGGTGAGGGGAGGCGCCGCTCACTCCCCTGTTGCATCCAAATTCTGGAGGCCGAGGAGTCTGCAGCCGCTCAGAGCAGAAGACAGGGCTGCAAGGCTATGTTTTCCTGTTAGAATGTGTTAGGTCTTTGATTCTTGTTTGCATATATTTTGGGGAGATTATAAACCTTTTATCCCTGCCTGATATTTTAACTAGTGGCCCTAAGAGAATTTGTTAGCTGATAAAGTTTTGGTTTTACGAATTCTAAAATTTAAAACTAGCAATTATGTCTTCATAGGCCCTTTTATTTTCTTTTTCTTTTTTAAAATTGTACATAAGCATGTGACACGAGAAAGGTACAAGCTTTCTTATCTGTGAGTACATAGTAAATTAATAAAAGGGCAGAGAGATAGAACTACTCGATTGTTCAAGAAAAAATAATGTTCGTTTAAATTATCTTGGCGTATTTTTTTTCTCATGTAACAACATTTTCAGCTTGCCTCAGTATTGACAGTATTTGTATGTTATCACAGTAATTTATTTAGGCGTTCTATATTCACTTTTAGCGTTAAAACTATCATCGATGACAAAATTATTAGCACTTGTAATCACTTGCGTTTTATTATTTTGACTTTTTGATATTTTGAGAAGCAAACATTATAGAAAATTAGTAATCAGCTTTTTGATAGATGGTTATTTTTGTTTAATTGAATTCCTTTATTTTATTAGATAATTATGCACAAAATAATTTTAAAATACAGCAAAACAATACTTTTCTTAGAGCAAAAGTGATTTTTTTTTATTTTCCTCCGTCGGATTCTTTCCTTTCCAGCAGCCAGAGCCTACTGACAAGCTCCAGGCTGTCAGCGAACTAGTATGCAAATTCAGAATGATTGACACCTCTAGTGGAAACCAATCCTGTTAGAGTAAGTTACTGATTGGTTGACAACAATTTGACGTAAAATGACGTTTAAAAAACCCAACATCCAATGAAAACAATTTATGCAAATTAAGGAGTCAAATTACGAGAGTCCAGAGGGACTTGAGCACGCCCCCACGTGTTCAGTCTTCGACATTGCAGACTTGCCTACAAGATGCGAATAAACGCAGAAAAGTTCAATGCTCCTCAGTTTAGCCTTTCTCAAACTTCTTTGTCACCGAAATGTAAGTTAGCCTTTAAACAAATCCTCGAGCTATGTCGTGCACATATACAATGCTCATAAAAAATCTGTGTAGCTGTGGACCTCGGGGCACAAAATTTCCTTATGCTCCGCTAACACAGGGATACTGCCTTTTATTCTTGGTAAAGAAGGCTTCCTTCCTTCTTGGTTTCGAAAGGACAAGTTTAACAGAGACTCTTCCCGTGGAGAAACTATCTTTAGGCCTAGATGGTCAGTAAATTTAGCATCTTCAGCGAAGTTCCACCTGGCACCGCCAGATGGCATAAGGACGCTTTTCCCCTCCACCCCCAATCCTGCAAGTAATTTAGAAAAATTTGAAAACTAAGCACTTATAGATTTTATAACTGAGTGAAGTGAGAACATATTTGAACTATTAAGAAGCTACATATTATGAGAATAAACTTTGTTGGTTGTTGCTTTAATGTTAAATTGCCTCTTGAGAGATTTTGCCCACGAAAATTTGCGAATAAAATACTCATCCAGTGTTTGCAAAAACCGTCTTGAAGCAAACGTTAAGGTTACTACTAGGTGGTTGCATTTCTGAGTGTTTCATTTGCAGGGCTCTCCGCCTTCTTGGGAATTAAAATGAACTCAAGAGGGACAGGAACGTCCCCAACTGAGAGGTCTGCCCTGGGCTCACGCTGGGGGAATCTGAGACCAAGGTTACATCTCTGCTTTAGGGTGGATTTGCTGTTACAGCTGCGCGGGTCTTTTTAGGAGTTCATTTTGAGGTCCTAATTGCAGGAGGGCAAGACTTCTCTTGCACAAGTCACTTTAGTAGGGGATATTTCCTTTGTTTGGCCAACTCCAGCGGGAAGTTAGAAGTGAAGGCTTGGAAAGCTAGTGTGATCTCGACTTTTCCTCTGCTTTCCTTCTCATGTCCGTTTTGTTTTGGAGTGGATGCCTAGGAGTTCTGACTTTCACCACTATCACCATCTAAGACCAGATTAAGAGCTACTGCTATATCGCAGCAGGGAGAAGAAAAAAAATTGAAATGCCAAGTTTTATAGTTTTACATGCGCGTTTTACAGGGCCATGGCTCTCTTCCCGGGAAACTTCATGTTTCCTCCGTTTATATAAACAGAATAATCGACACTCACGTTTGATCACCCTGTCTTATAGTTATGGTAATTACGTACCTTAGCATTGCATCCAACCTTTTAATTAGATCTGAAATGGACATATTTGTAAGTTTAAAAATCTACCAGGATGCATTCATTAAGCCCTTGTCTTACAAAAAGGGTTTCTTGGGTTTGGGGCTTTGTGTTGCTGGAAGACTTAAGGTGAAGATACCTTCAGGAGCTCGAGTCTGTCTGGCGTCCCAGCTGCGGGTTTTGTAGGCTACGTCCAGACCGCAGGACGTAGAGCACAAATTTGCGTATTTTCACCAGCTCTTGTTTTCAGTGTTCACTCTATCTAGTCACATTTAGTCCAGAAAATAGAGTACCATTAGTTCTGGTTTAGGCACATCGAAATTCTTAGTTCAATTTTTAACCTTAGGTTTCTTATTTTATTTTACTATCTGAACGTTCCTTTGCTTTTTTTTTTTTCCCTTCCCAAGCCTAAATATGCGCAGAGAACACTGACCCCGAAGCGGAGAGTACAGCAACAATTTTAGAGAGCGCTCATTTCCCTTAGGTGACAAAGGAGGAGAGGCTACTCTCGAACAGGCCTTTTAGAGGAAAACCTTACACTTCAAGCACCGTATCGTTCCTACTGTTTGTTTTCTGCGCTGCAGAAAAGGGACCAAAAATGAGTTTAAACAGACGGAGATAGGGCCGCGGCTTCCCGATGACCCAGGAGCCGGCAGCTCTTTTCCCTCAGCTCCGCGCCTGCATTTCTTTTGCATCCCTCCGACAGAGGCGGCCCCAAATGTGGGAATCTGGGGCGCCGCGAGCGGGGCTGCGGGGAGAGGGACCCTGCAGACCCGGAGCCTCGGTCGGTGCTCCGCGGCAGCGGCGGCGCAGCGACGGAGGTCGAGGCCAGCGCTCTCCCCGCAGCAGGGCCTCCTCCAGGCTGCGCCCTGGGAGCGGGGTTCCCTGGCCGCCGCGATTTCGCAAGACTTGGGCGGGCCGGCCGTAAATCAGCCTCCGGGCCCGGAGAGCGCAGGCCCGGGCCGAGGCCACCCCAGGCCGGCGGCCGCAGCTGGCCCGCGGCCCCCCGAGAGGCGAGCGGGCTCCAGCCGCGAACCCATCAATCAAGCCCGCTGCGCCTTCGAAGCCCGGGGCTCCCCGCGGCCCGCTGCGTGTCCGGGCAGCGGGGTCCCGCGGGGCCTAGGGGCCCAGGGCCTGCAGGCCGCGCCGCTAGGGCCCACCCCGGAGCGGGGACAACGCCTGGGCCTCTCCCAGCAGTGCTCTCAGGGGGGCTTGGGCCCCCAAACTGCCATTCGAAGAGGGTGGGGAGGTCGGCCTAAGGGACCAGATTCCCCGGGGAGGTCACACTTTCTCCCTGGGTCTGTTTGTTGTCTGTAAAATGAGGGGCTGCTTTAGGATCCGCAATTTTGTCTGCCTCTGATGCTCTTTTGTGTGGGGTGAAGCCCGAACCCTCTTGGCCGAGGGTGCTTTCAGAAGTTCCCTCTACTTGCACCTTTATTTTCCTCACCCCCTCACCCGCTACCCCGCAGGGGCCCCAGCTTGTCGCGAAGAGCAGCTCTAGACCCCCAGCCAAGCCTGCGGGACCTCTGACCTGCTGAGGCCCGCTGACTTTGTTTCAAAATAACCACCAGAGGGCGGTCCAGCCCAAGGAGAGAGCAGAGCGTGGCCACAAGGTCTTCCCAAAAGTTTGTCCAACCAGGAGGGTCCCTTTTGTAGTTTAGCTGATTCGTGCAAAGTGGTTTCTTTTATGATACTCATTTGATCTTTAGAGCTAGCTCGATAAGTGAAAAACTTTGATTCTGAGACTGTGCACTCCGGTGGGCTCCCACGACGTGAGAGAAAAAGGCCTATCAGAGATGAGGTCCCCAAAGCTCTGAGACTGTGCAGGCGCACCAGTGGGCGCGTCATAGCTTTTCTAACTATTGGGTTCATTTTGGAATTATGAATGTAGAATGCAAAATGCAGAAGGGAGAGAGGGAGAGAGAGACAGAGAGACACACACGCAGAGGGAGAGAGTAAGAGAAAAAAGGAAGAAGGGGGAGAGAAGAGAGAAGCAGAGACACAGAGACAGAGAGAGAGAGAGGAGAGAGAGAGAGACAACAGAGATAGAAACAGAGACAGAGACAGAAAGATCCTCCTGACAGAGGGAAAAAGGACCCCGGTTTCTCAAGGCAGCACCAAGGCTGTCTTTGTTCCAGAAAGTTCCCGCATGCCTGTGAAGGCGAGAGCCCCGTTCCTGCCCCCATCCCCCAGGCGGTGTTAGTTTGTTCTCCCATTGGTTTCCTCCTTGTGTTTTACGGTGTGGATTAGCTGGGCTCCAGAGGAAACTGGGCTTTGTTCACCGCATCAGCCAGAGGATCTTCACGGGAAAATGTGTTAGGCTGAAATACCATCTTTTCCCATATGTGCGAGGCGCTTGGATTGTGTTTGCTTTCAAAATCCATAAATGTTTTTATTAAGCTATGTCATTCTCGTGGCCCCTGCACACATAAAGTCCTCACAGTGTGTGTAAACGCTTCCATTTTGGTCTTCCTGTAGGAAAACTTTCTAACTCTGCAGTAAATATTTGCTCCAGGGTGAAGCTGTGCAAGCATGAGCCCAGCTCCAGAATATAGTCTCACTGGCTCAGTCTGTGTGCATGTGTGCATGCAGCAGTCACGGGCCAGCTTGGCGTTTGTACTTTTTTTGCCACTGGTAGGGAGGTATGATGACTGTAATTATGTGGGTGGTATTTTAAAGCTAAGCAAATTCTCTTTCAAATTTGATTCCTCCTGTGTGTTGCCAGCCACCCCCAATCTTGTCATTTACATTGTCTTGCAAGGTCACCCTCTGTGGCACTCGCTGAAGAAACAGGACATTGAGGAGGCATATTTTTGAGTCACGATGTTTAATTTTTTGATTTCTAAATTCTGTCCTGATAATAAGAATGTAAAAATCAAATGAATAATTATCTTTTCTTTTATATTTATGGTTTCATTTCCTTAACATGTAAGCCAATGCCAAAAATTTCAGAAAGAAAAATAAAGACAGCTCAGTAGGATGGCACAGAGAATCAAGATTTTGGATTCTTATCCCTGGTGAAAAACCTGAATTAAGTTACTCTTCTGTGATGAAAGAATTTATTTTTATGAAGAATTTTGATTGACTCTATTGAGGTCAATTAAAGAGAATTGTGAGGAAGATTATTAAAATATGAAAGCCATTAGCACAGGGCTGTGCATTACTTGTCTTTGAGGGAATAATTGTGAATTATAAGCCATTTGGCCTCATGAGCTTTGACATAGTAACTATAGAGTTGGTGGCTTCCCTGGTGTTTTAAAAATGGCTCTCAGCCCCATTCATTGCAAAGTCTATGCCCTCTACCCCATCATGTTGATTATATGGGTGGCTGCTGCAGAGAGGACGTGGCTCTGGGCAGGGACTAAAAGGGACTCTCCAAACAGGTCTGTCATGGGATGGGCTGGCCCTCAGCTTTGGCCAGAGAGCTAAGTGCAGGCTCCTGCACCTCCTAGTGCAAACGCCATCCTTAAAAAATATCATGTGAACCTGAGTCACACTCCGAAGCATCTGCTGCTCAGAGTTTAGTTTGGCTGTCCCAGCGGACATAATCCTTCCTTTCATAGTTTCCCTGCCTTTCTGAAGGGCAAAACCAGGGGAATTTTGAGACATATCCTACAGCTACATGGAAAAAGCCCTTGGCACTGCCTTTGGGGAGCTGAGCATACTTGTGGCCGCCCCAGAGGGGGATGGCTGCCTTTCAGTGAAGTGTTAGAGAGACGTGAGAACGAACTCGTGAGCACAGAGGCAGGCGATGGGCACTGGAGAGATCTGAGACAGGGGCTGTACCAGTCTGCAGAAAGGCAAGGTGACCTTGGGTTTGGCAGGCAAGTCCTGCTACCTCAAAGTGGGGCTCCATTCACCCTGGTCTGTGGACCACTGAAGCTCTCCGGCTTGGAACAAGTTCAGGGCAATGCATTTTATTGGAAGCCCTAGATATGGTGTGGACAAACAGTCTGTGTATATTTGGATCTGTTTTTTTTTTTTTTTTTTAAAGGTAGGGAGATAGATATTAGAATCAGTCTTGCAGTTATTTTTCTCCAGTAGAAATACTTTCACAACCTCTCTTTCCATGTCTTTGATGTCCCATGTAGACTTTCCACTGACAGCAGACCTTGGCTCGGACTAAGCCATGTTCACGTGCTCAGCAGTCACCATGGCCAGTGGCTGCCACAGAGCTGTTGCGGAGGTTCTAATAGTAGTGATCTGGACAAGCCCTGTTCTAAGCAGTCGAGTATGTGTTCAAAGTCAGGAACAGATTCTTCCCCACTCCCACTGAGATCAATTTAACTGCAGATTTGGGGCAACTGAGGACTGAATGCAGGGCCTTTACACTGAAATATGTCTCCAGCCCTTTCTTGTTTTTTGAATTTTGAGAAAGGGTTTCCCTACAAGGCTGCAGTTGCCCAGAGGATACTCAGACTTGTGCTCCTTCTGCCTCACTACTCCGAGTTCCAGGATGACAGGTGTGTGCTACCATGCCTGGTTCTCAAATCTATTTTTACCAGTGCCATTTTAGCTCTGAAAGGGAGAGTCCTGAGTCTCAAAGCCACTGGTGAAGGGAAATTTGGTGCTTCAGAGAAATGAGTACTGATGGTTTTGAGAGATTTTATTATATTTCCAAATATTTGTTTATGATAATGAAAATAAACCCATACTTACTATGAAACATTTGAGATAATTTTAAGTATAGAAAAATAAAATCATCTGTCATCCTGCCGTTTGTAATTACCATTTAAGGTTTTGGCATATTTTTTAAAATGTCACAGGGTTTCATTATGCAATTTGGACTCAGTGATCCTCTTGCTATCAGCCTTCCCAGCGCTGGGATTACAGGCATGTGTCACCACACCTGGACTCTGGCCAGCTCAGCATGCCTGGGGGGTGCCAGGGATGGAACCGCGGTCCCCGCACTTTCCTAAGCTTGCTTAAGCAGGTGCTTTAGTCTGCTGAGCTATCTCACCAGCCAAGGTTTTGACATATTACTGTCCTTATATGCAGATTGGTCATATTGCTGTCCTTACATGCAGTTATTTTCAGAGGCTGTGATTTTGTTACAAATGGTCTTGTATGTCTTGTGCTCATGCACCTTTAATGTTATATCATAAGCATCTTGATGTGATTAAAAACTCTAGTAAGAATAATTTTTTTTTTCTTTTTTTTTGAGACAGGGTCTCACTATGCAGTTCAGGCGGGCCTTAAGCTCACTTTGTAGCTCAGGCTGGTCTCGAACTCACAACAATCCTCCTGCCTCAGCCTTCCAAGTGCTGGGATTATAGGCATGTGCCACAATGCCCTGCTTAAGAATAATTTTTAGTGTCTCCCTCTCACACTCTCCCCTGGCTACTGAGAGGGAAGAGGGCTAAGATGCAGATGAGGTCATCAAAGCTCAGGCCACTTGGCCTGGTGGCAGCAGCTTTTGGGAGCACAAAAGACAAGGGCATCCCAGCCCAAATCATTACTGAGGATGACTGGGGAAAAAAAAAGAAAAAAAGGATGACTGGGGTCTTGCTTTCCTTGATGTTTCTCCTCAAGCACCAACAATTATCTGGTGATACCCAAGAAACATAGTGTCCAGATTTCTGAAGGATAAGATTATGATGAAAGTCATCTTGGTCACTTAATGGATGTTGGTGAGAAATGCGCTGGTGACCTGGGCCTGAAGAAGGGTCTGTTATCACATGGTGGAGAATTAAGGCACAGATGGGCCACATGCTTGTCATATTCATGCCCATGTCCTGGGAGACTGGCCAATGAAATGAGCTCTTGGTTAAGCATGTTTTGAAGATAAGTTTTCTTTCTCTAGGCATGATTAAGTTTACAAGCTCCAATAGGTTAGCATATATATTTTTTGCCTATATTTGGAAAAATTGAAAAAATAATTTGAAACACCTATACAATAATAAAAGGCATTGTTACAAAGTTATAAAGAATGATGGTTTTAAATGTCTAGATGATATTCCATCATGTAGGTGAGCTGGAGTTTACTAAGGTTGATGACTTTTGGTAGGTTAAGGATTGCAAGTAGGCTCACTAAATGTAGTCCACAGGACCAAAAGATATGATATGAAAATTGTCCTATAGTATAACCAACCTTGTTCCTCATACTGGGGCTTTCCTTCCATGACTTAGTCACCCTAGACAAAGAGGACCCCTGTACATCTGTGCTTAATTTTCAGAGAAAATATCTGAGACAGTTTCCCTTTTTTCTACATGATCATCAACCCAATGAAACCAGATGTTTGGTTACTACTTCGACATACTTGGACTGGAACTTATGGGTAAAAGGCAAACTTTCTTAAACAGATACTTGGATTACACACAAGAACACTGTAAAGAGTCTCATATAGCATTTTATTTCTCATGTTAAACCCATGCCCACTCTGATATCACAACAGCCTTTAAGTACAGGTAGTGGGCCACCCTTGGTGAAATCATATGTGCATTTGTTTTTACTCCCCCTTTTGGCCCTCTTTCTCACCATTTGTCATTTTCACAGGCTTTCATGACATAAATCTTGTGGAATGTTGGCTACGCACAGAGCATGAAGGGTTCATACTCTCTCATTTGAGGCCGGATAGCCAATGTAAGCAACCGAAAGTAGTGGCAATTGGGGACTGATGACACAAGAAGAGGCAGGGATAGAGGAATTCTGGAAAGAACACATGATAAATGACCAAATGACGAGGTTAAGGTGGGGGGGTGACAATAATTGACTCATGGTTGCCAGGTAGTAATCAGGCCCATTCAAAGCTCCAAAAGATGAACTGTGGTTAATTTTTTCCTACCTATATGGACAGGCCTGTGAGTTGTCTCTGATCTTAGCTTGTGTCACTTTATACAATCCTCATTCACAATAGTGTCCAGATGTTGTAGGTTTCTTATCTGAGCATCTCAAGACTGGACCTTGAAGGAAAACTGAGGAGAGAGCATTTCAGGCCTGAGGTCTTACTCAATTTGACTTCCGCATGTTCAGCGCAGTCAGTCTGGCAGAGGAGGGGGCCCTTGGAGAACTTTCTCTTTGGCCTGCCCTTTTCTGTCACAAAAGAGTCATTTTTCCTGACTTGTTGAAGAATCTGAAGGCACGTAGTGCTGGGGTTTTTATTAAGCAGATCACCATGAATACATGCTAGCTTCAAGCCTATGGCTCTTCTCTCTCTCTCTCTCAATCCTGGAGAGTTTACACGTTTTTCTCTCTACCTCTTTGGCTTGAGCCGTGTGAGGGCAGGGGAGCTTGAGGGGGTATTTTGTTTCTGACGTGGGCAGTTTGTAACACAGTGGACCTTTTAACATCGCACTGACAGATACTCTCAGGTCTAATATAATTGATGTATTCATAGGAGCTTAAGCAGCACAGCTTTCCAAAAGGGAGAAAAACTTGTCTTTTCACCTAAGCACTGACCGATTTGTGGTTTGGAGGCTTACACGAGATATTAAACAGACTCGATGGAAAAGGTTTGTTCGCCTCAAGTTGACTTTCCCTCATCTTGTAATTTTTGGCCCAGAGTCAAATTTTTGTCCCTTCCCCTGTGCTCCTTGGGTTGAGGCCAGTGCTGTGGGCTTGCTCTCTCCATGGTGTTGACAGAGTGTTTTTCAGCTGTACCAAAGGCCACAGATTTTATGTCAGACTTTAAGATACACAACCTGATAAACATATCTGCTTCTATCGAGTGGCAACATTCTTTATGAAAAAGAAAACAAAAATTGTTTTACATCAATGGGAAAGTGGTATGAATAGCATAAAGAGACGACTTTGAAAGTGTGTGCTTGAGCCTCAAGGGTTTATTTTTGGGGTATGTTTTGCTCTTTAGCTTTATTTAGCTTTGTTACCCCATCACCATCTGATTGCTCTCTGAAGCCATACACACTTAGGTCTGCAACAAATAAACAGATCAACAACTGATTAGTTTGCAAAGCTGGTTAATGGTAAGTAACTCCAGGATAGTATTTAGAAAAAGTATGTTTATGTGGATATTTTCTTTTTCATGCTGAATGAAATGGATAATTATTGCTAACTCCTTTCATTCATTGCACAAACTCTGAGATGTTCTCTGATACCTTTAGTTGAATTTTCTTTCCTTCCACTTTTTCCCTTTGGCTGGGTGCCAGGTCACTAAGTTTGGGTGGGGAACCCACATGTACATATGAATGCAGCTCTGTGTGGTGGGACAACTCATCTTTTGAGGGCTGCAGTTACAGAGCCTCACAGAGCATAGCTTCTGACAAAGTCTTGTGATCAATGGTATTCTGGCCTACAGTCTGGGCTTCAAAGGATGCTACTGAGGAGGGACAGAGAAACACACTCTATTAGTCAGTGTTCTCTGAGCTGCTCTGCCACTAGCAGGGACTCTAGAAGTCTGAAGGAGCTCTTTGGAAAGTCGAATCCCATGTGGAAGATTGATGAGATGCTGAAGGTTTCTGTAGTAGGCCTGTGTGGACCAGAAGGTGCAGGGCCCACGGGGGAGGCTGTCTAAAACAACCTGTCACCTGACCCATGCCCCTTCACCTGGAGGAAGGCTGCTTAAAGACTGCTGGAACTCTGGGCCACTCTACTCTGGATCTTTCACTGAACATTAGTCACCTCTTCCCTCAGGCCTTTCTGTAAAGCCCAGCTCCAGACCTCTGATCTCATTGCAGGCCTATGATTAAACACCAGCCAGTGACAGAGAGGGTCATCAGTAATAGGCCTGAGAGAGGATCCAAGGCCCAGGGTAATATGTTATTCATTACCAATGTCAGTGGAAGAACTGTGAACCTGTCTGTTAGCTGGTAGCCCTCTTTATATGATGTCTCCCCGGGGTCAGTGCAGGAGCACATGGCCGCGGGTGTGCAGTGTTTGTTTGATGATTGTATGGGGTGTAAACACAGGATGTCAGTATCTTATCAGGTAGTGGGGGGAGAGATATAGACGCCCATCAGCCTTCAGAAACTGCAGAGAGCTATATCAGAAATAAAAATGGCAGCTTCCTAGGTCTGGTGATTCGTCCATGCATTACACAAACACACACAAATGCATGTGCACATGAACCACATGTGCACGTGCACACATGTTCATTGCTTTGTAATACTTTAGAAAACATTGAGGGCATTTTGAAGATCCCATGTACTGTATTCTATTTCCAGAGGGCAAGGGGAGTTGGTTCATGGGAGAGGAGGCTTCACTAGATCTGGAAACCTCTAAACTATATTTAAAGTATTCTATGTGGTGAGAGGATACTTAAAATCCATACAGTTCTAGTCATCTTTACATAGGAAAAATAATGCCTACCATACTGGGTTAGCAAAAAATTAAATAAGAAAATGCATGTAAAGCACTTAACACAGTGGCCAGGCCAGAGCGCTCAATCAGTGTTAGATGCTGCTGATGCGATTGTTGTACCAATGTGTATTTTAGGTGAATATAGGGGCTGGAGACTTTTTTGAAAACCAGATTTGCATAAGGAACTTTGAACCAAAGAGTGTAAAAACCACTACCTCTGCTAGTGCTGTTGGAGAATAAATCTGTATGGAGTCAAAATAAGTTCATCAGAAATGGAAGACAAAGACATCTGATCTGTGAAATTGACCAATTTAGGGGAATTCCTCTGGTTCCCAAGAAACTGGATGACTCTGCCAAGGATTTACATCACTGCTGTTTTTCCTCCACTTTCTATTAGTCAAAAACTTCTTTACCTTCACCCTACTTGTTTTCCTTTCTTCACTGAATGAAGTCCAAAAGGCATAGCCATATTTTCTGTACATAAACAAAGTCTACTTTCCAATATCTTGTACCTGTTTGGCATTTTGGCTATCACTATTATAATAATAATACCTTTTTATTATTTTACTTCATTTCATAATGATAAGATAAAAATTTCAACTGCAATTTGTGACTTTACATATGACGTCAATAAATGTTATTTCCATTTGACAGGTTTGCAAACTGAGCCAGAGGACGGCAGAGTTTTTATGTGTGTACAAGGTCAGAAGTAGTTAATTTCCATTCAGGTTACAGAGATCCTGGCATCAAATAAAAAACATTGCAAAACAGCTTCCTGCCACCCAGGGGCTTTAGGCATATATTTACTACAAACTCTGCTGGAGTAGATGGCTCTCTTTCTCTCCCTTCATAAATCTTTAGGCTGTATAGATATGGCTGCATAGCTCGAGCTACCCTCCTGAAAATCTCATGATTTTTCACATGGAAATCAAGATCAATAGCTGAAAAAGCTACAGAATGCCAAATTGTACACAGTGAAAAGTGGATAGTCAGGCACTTCATCTTAAAATCATTTCACTGCTTGAGGAAAGATATGGCTATAAAGTTAAATGGCACAATTTCATGGATGGAAATTGCTGTCCTTTCTTACATTTATCATTTACCATAGGATGTAATCACCTCTCCACAAAGCCAAGTTTTAGATGAAAACGGTTTCCCCGACTGTATGTTCTTTCTATTTCTTGGAGGCCTCCGTGGAATAGTGCTCTTCACTGATCTGAGGGAGAAAGGTGTCGGCACTCAACAGCGAGCTTCCTCAGCGAGAACCTCCCTGGAAATCTGACTCATTCATCATTACCTATTTTCATCTGGAGGCCACAGGCCAGCTTTCCATCAGATGGAACTTGGCGGGAATCTTGGGAGATGTTCTGGGGGTGAGAAAATGACCCTCCTGCAGTGGGGCCCCTGCAGGAGCTGCCAAGGAGGAGACCACAGGGATCTTTGCTTAGCTAAGTGACTTTGGCTTCTCTTGTACTTTTAGCAGACTTTAGAGTGTAGTGTTGTTCTGAGTGTAGGAACCAGTTGTGTATATGAGAGATGATAATTTGAATTCATTTTTTTTTTTCAGTACCAGGAATCAAACTTAGGACCTTGCATTTGCCAGGACGGCATGTATGCCACGGAGCTATCTCACCAGCCCCGAAAGATGATGATTTGGGACCATATTCCAAACAGCCTTCTCTGCTTTCCTGTGTGAAGCAATTGTTTCTCTGTGGAACTCAGTTTGTCAAAACTTTCCTAGCTCCCCTGGCCTTCATGAGCTCTTCAAAACAGACTTTGACTTTTCTTGCATTTTTTCTTACTATGAAGAAACAAAGGACCTTTCCATAACTTCAGTCTTTTTTGTTTTTACAGCCCTGGGAATCAAACTCAGGGTTTCACACACATTCTACCGTTCCAACACCGAACAACACCCCAGCCCTCTTCCAGTCCCAGTTGGAGGGAATGTTCCTTGCAATAACACCATGCTAAATATTTGTGCTTGTGTTGGTCCCCTGAATCTCAAAGACAGAAGAAGCAGGAGCTATCTTGTTCATTCGTGTCATACTCCCCAAGTCCCCACTTCATCTGTGGTGCTGTGCTGGGCACTGTAGAGAATGCTAAGATGAATGCAATCTGAATCTTGCACTGATAGGAAAGCACAAAGCCCTGCATGTACACAGGGTGCTGGGGGAGGACAGGTCAATGGTGGAGGCAAACCCAGAAAAGAATAACTCTAGGTACATGGATTTCTAAAATGAAAATCCTCGAGGCTCTGCTTGTGTTAAGAGGTTCCTGGTAAGCCAAATCCCAGAAGTCCCTGTAACACTTTTGGAAACAAGTGAGAATGGGCTTTTGATTCAAGGTAGGATTTTGATTCAATCCCTTTGAAAGAATAATTCTAGGTACATGGATTTCTAAACTGAAAATTAGGGTTAGAGAACAATGAGTGGACCTCACTTTCAGTTTCTAACTCTAGGTCCTTTCATGCAAGGCATGTGACTTTAAAGTAGGAAAATGTATAACTATAAAATGTAATGCAGAAGCAGCTCCGCGTGAGCCTATGGGTCATAAAGGGCATCTCTTCCACATTGGAGCAACTCGTCAGGTTAGTATGTCAGATAAATGTAATCATTGGGGTCGAAAAACACTACCAAGATTTCAAAGCCTTCCATTTCCGAAGGCTGTAATGTGGCCTTTACCTGTTTATGAGACGGATCTCAGTGGAACCGGCAATCATGCTGGCTGGGAAAGCAAGAGGTTGCGTCTCCTGGCGCCGTAAACAGAACCCGGGTGAGTCCCTAGCCACCCCTTCCCAGCAGACGGCAGCAGACGGTAGGCAGTAACAAGCCTTGTCTTTTGGGCAGGAATAATTAATGGGGCGAGTGTAGGTTTGTGGCTTTTGAGCAGCTAGGGTGAAACTGCTTGTCTGTTTAGGCTTTCGTGTAAACCACTTGGACACATGCTCCTGAGTCAACGGTGATCTGGCCACGCTAACAAAAGACTCCCATTGATCACTGCCCTCTGGTAATTGCTGCCAGTGTGAGGCTGTCCTTCACAACTTGCTGACATCTCTTGACAATTTAAATATGGCCCATGCTAAAGGCCTGAAGCCATCATAACATAGGGTGAGGAATGAAAAGGCAAATATGAACTTTTCCAGGAAACTCAAGCTCAGAGAGCAAGAAAGCATGTCCAGCGATGACATTTTAATTGTACATTAGGAGTCTTTTCAGTGGAGCCTCGAGGCTCTGCCTGTGTTAAGAGGTTCCTGGTAAGCCAAATCCCACAAGTCCCTGTAACACTTTGGAAATAAGAAACCAGGGCAGAGTGGTGTATCTCTGAGCATGAACCCCCAGATCTTAAAACAAAGGAGTGTTAGAAGGGTATCTTATTGTGGATGGAGCTGTGAGAACATGGCAGCTGCACCTGAAATCCAGTTTGGAACTCATCTAAACTTGGTGCTCAGCCCTCTGTGACCATGACTGAGCACACTACAGCCGTGATCTAAGCCACCTCCATGCCCGTTGTTGTGAATAAAGTTCTATTACAATGCAGCCAAATGCGTCTGTCTATGTACTGTTGATGGCTTTTCCTCCACGTCAGCAGTGTTTAAGTGGCTGAAGGTTACATTTATCGATGAAAATTTTGCATATGCATTTGGGGGCTAAATACGGTTTTCCTATTAATTCACACAGTGAGCTTTTGTAGCTTCTTAGAAGAGTTGTGCAAGTAAGTGTGCACATTGAGTCTGAGAAAGGATGGGCTTGAGAGAAACGGAGCAATAGCCTTTCTTTATTATGAAAGCTTTCAAACTCTTCTGCGTTATTCTCATTGCATTTTGCTGCAACCCTAACCTTTGTAGCTAACAGTTCCAGCTTTTGTGACTTTAGGGATCATGGGAGAAATACTCAAATTTTATTTCTCTTGGAGTCCTCACAGTCTAAGCTGCTGATTCTGAAATGGAAATAAAAGTTGAACACAAACTTCCGGTTGGCAATTAGCTTAGATATGGCTGTAAAAATTCCCAGTGCCATAGGTAGATTTAGTAAAAGTCAGGCATACATGTTCTGGCATTCTGTAGTTAAAATTTAGCTTTCTGGATTGTGATTTCTTTCTTCTTCTTCTTCTTCTTCTTCTTCTTCTTCTTCTTCTTCTTCTTCTTCTTCTTTTTTTTTTTTTTGTATTTTAGTACAGGGTCTACAGAGTCTCACTATACAGGCTGGACTGATAGTGATCCTCCTGTTTTCAGTGGTTCTGACTCTTCTCAAGTGCTGGGATTACAGGCCTGTGCCACTGTGCCCAGTCTCAGTTGCTAACTCAGTGTGCCCTGGGGGCAGGGCTGGCACTGCATGCTGGGGATTGAACACAGATTGCTGTTCCTGCCTAAGCAGGTGCTTTAGTCTGCTGAGCTGTCTGTCTAGCTCTTGGGGCAAGAATTCTTTATAGCTAGGAAGTAATTCCCCATTAAGGTACCAGGTTACCATAACTGTCAAAGTTTTGGCAGTTGGGTGAAGAACTCTAAAACATTCCTTAGACTTTTCTTTCTAGATCTGTCACCAACATGGGTGCTGAAATGAGATCCAGCCGTAGGTGCCCCCTTCTCATCTCCTCACGCTTTCTGCCCTCACTCCTCAAAACGTCACACATGGAGAAGATGCATTTTACCATAGATGAAACTCAATGGATGGATGTGTTAAGAAAGATTCTGAGGATGCATCCGGGAGCTGTGAGAAAGACCTCTGCAATTGATGATTGATGCCTGGGATGATTCAAGAGGGAAAGTGATGGCTGTTCATGCTGCTTCTCTTGGCTTGGGGTGGAGGGTGTACTGAATTGAAGAGCTCACCTCAGCTCCTTTGTTATTGGCTCTCTTCTCTTTTGTCAGTGGATCTGAGACTCAGTGTCTCTGTCACTTGGCCTGATTTTGTTCTCTCAAGTTACTTCATTGTGCTATTCTTATTTCTTTTGGTGTTTGTGTCTTCTACCTAGCTCCTCTTACTATAAAAACTTTCACTGAGAACGCTATGTCTTTCAGGTACTTCTAGGGGATGATGGGGCTTCTTTCTGCTGTCCAGGGGCAGTGCTTGAGAGCACGCTGATTGTGGCCTGGACAAGGGCCATGAGTGGAAGCTTCATCCAGGCCAGAGCCACGCTTTTCAAATAACTTAATCTGCATTCTCCATTAAGGAAGGGACTTTTCTTTTCTCTTTTTAACCTTTCCTTGTATATTCCTATTTTATTAAATAATTTATAATCTATTTATTCTCATTTTCAAATTGCCCCAGATTTTGCCGGTGAAATGAAACCCTTTCAAGTTAGATCTTGTGTCCTTTTGACATATCTCTTTCCATTTTTTTGTTAGCATTTCCTTATTTTCTAGTACCGTATCATGTTTCAGATTCATCTTTTCCTTCCTGATCTCAGCAGGGGAATCAGTTGTTTCATCTCCAAGGAGCCCTGGCTCATTTTAGCTGGGAACGGTATGTAGAAGCCAAGACTGGGGAGCTAGATATGCTCACAGCTAACTAGAATGTATTTGCTTTGAGAATTTTGAAAGATTAAAAAAAAATTAATGACATTTAATGACCCTTCCAATTCAAATCCAATACTTTAATAAACTTCCTTGGTTTGTCATGTCATTTTTATGTTTCCTTTCTTTACAGTTAGAATCCTTGCTTCCAATGATGTGACCCATAAACTATATGAGAATACAGTATTTACATAGTTATCCATGTTCATGTACTAATTTTAATCCTAACCCTGTAGTCATATAAGTGAAGTGCTCACCATCAGTTTCACAAAAACTTCTCAGGTTATCTCCTGGTTGGATGAAACTTATTTTCTAGCAGCACCTCAAGAATAGTGTTGATAATAGGGGTTGTATTATCATTCAGGGCTGAAAACCTCTTCTACCATTACTCTTTGTTCCCAAATCTATAGGTTTGCCCTGGCATGATTAAGCTCTGGTAGACTCCACTTTCTTTTATTCTAGGACCTAGAAATAAGGTCCTGAAGGAACAGCCTCCATTTGGGATACTCCACTCACGGTCACAGGTGAGAATTGATGTTGCCAAATTCCTAAGCATATTAAAAGCTTCTACTTAGATGTGGTGTATGATATAGCTAAGGCAAGTGACATGGCCATGCTTCTCAGTGGAACCAGAAATAGCTCCCTCTCATGGGAGGCAGTAGCAGAGGTGAGGCATGGTTAGTATTCCTACAGGAAGGAAATGTTAAAACGCTCAAGGGTAAAGTAAATCTTCAAGTGGAAGATTTGATTTAACGGAGTCTCCTAAATTAATTGACCACAGAACACTTGCCTTGAGGGATATCTTTTAGGAAGCAAATTCCCCAGAGAACACGTTGGAAAATGCTATGCAGGTCCAACATGAAGTGTTGGCACTGATCATGGAAAAGACATTCTTGTGAAAGTCTGGGTGCATGAGCATGTTGAGTTCTAACATTCATGTGTCAGCAAGTGAGAACCAGACATGCAAGTCTTCCCACATCAGCAAGCCCAGGACCCTTTTATTAGCTAACACTTTGTCATTCCTAAAGAGCTGTGAGAAGCAGATTTGGAAAGTAATCCTGAAATTCATATCCTTTCTGATCCTTGTGGATCATCAATGATCTCCTTAAAAAATAGCCTTGCTTCTGCTCACTACCGTCTTTTTAAATTTTCTCCTCAAATATTTTGCTGCTAAAGAATTATCATTTGCTGTATATGTCCTCCAATAACAAAATCAGCTCTCCCCATTTGTTTGCTTTTCTGTCTCCTTCTGTATGATTATTGTCTTTGTTGAAATCTGACATGTGAATAATAAATTGCTTTTAATGAAGATGAAAAATTGCTCTAAGCCTGTGATGTGTGCAGGGCAGACTGCCTTCATTTTGTGGGGCTTGGCTACGCAGAAAGAAGAGAAAACTTAAAGTAGGAACACATATTCTTTCTTTATAGCAATAGATAAGTGATTTATAACTTTGAAGTCATGAAATAGAGGCCAGTAAGCTAAAAGATAAAACAGAAACAGGGGTGTCCTCATTTTAGTGCACAATTGGGCAGTTCAGTTTTACGATATTAGTCTTTAGTTTCATACTTTTCAATCATTTCAGCTGCAATGTAAGAGATTCTGCAGGGAATCTGGAAGAAGTTCTGCTAATGAAGATTGCAAAAAGTTAGAGACATGTTGCCAACTGACAGAAATGTACCATATTGTACTGCTTAAATTGCCTTCAGTTACTTTCATCCTAAATGTGTAATCTTTCAAGCTTATTTTTTAAATTTCTTATTGCTGTGATATGTGTATATATATATATATATATATATATATATATATGCAACAATGTACATGAATATATACATATATATATGCAAGTCATCTCACATGTAC
Source organism: Ctenomys sociabilis (assembly GCA_004027165.1). Lineage (NCBI taxonomy): Eukaryota > Metazoa > Chordata > Mammalia > Rodentia > Ctenomyidae > Ctenomys > Ctenomys sociabilis. Next base: position 244,789 of record PVKA01000100.1, on the reverse strand, counting down.
AGTTAGGTGGTGTTTGGCACATTCACAATGTCACACAAACATTCACACTATTAATCCAGAACTTTTGCATCATCACTGACAAACTTTACTTGCCAAAAACTCTCCATTGTATTTCCTAATAGGTCCTGGTAACTGCTGTTCTATTTTCTTTCTGGATGAATTAACCTATTCTAGGTTTTTCATATAACTGGAATCATACAATATTTTCCTTTGTGTCTTGCTTATTTTTTTTAGTGTAAAGCCTCAAGACTCATGTATATTGTTGCACTTAAAAAACTGTCAACATGTTTTTGCCTCTACACTTAGCTTTGATCTAAACCAGAGTGGACTTTAACCAAGAGAGCTTAACAGCTGTAATTTAATGGGGTTAGGCTTGCCTTATTCTCATAAGGTATGTTTGTGCAAAACTCCTGTACAACATTAGTAAGTAAATCAGAAGTTTATGCCTTTTTGGAGTGAGCAATATTCCATTGCATGTATAGACCATATTTTGTTTATCCATTCATCTGATAAAAGACATCCTTGTTGTTTCCACCTTTTGCCTATTGTGAATAATGCTGCTATGAGTGTGAGTACATAAACCAAAGCTTTTGTTGAGGGTTTCTAGTCCCACTCTACAATCTTAGGTTGTGGCACCTACGAGGAGTTTTAGTGTCTGGTGGATAAAAGGGGGCAACTGGCCAACAGTTAAAATTCTGGTTTGAAATTCATTGTATTAACTACTTTTCTTTTTTTACTCAGAGCCGGCTTCTCTAGCTCTTCCCCTAGATTTATCTCGTGTGGTGGTAGATGGAAAATTGAAAGCCCAAGGTGGGCATTAAAGCCATAGAGCCAAGTAAATTGGGCTCCTTTTCATATTAATGGGGCCATTTGCTGTTGTGGGATTGAAAGCATTACAACTGAGTGACAGTTGTTTAATATTCTAATTACATGAACTTTCTGTGTTATGGTTTTGCCATTTGATGGATTAGATTTCATAATGTGGCTGAATATGGATGTTGGAACCATGTTTATTAATGAAGAATGACATGGCTCTCCTAAGGTTTATGTTAAGCTGACAGCAGTGACGTGGGAAACCTATGATGATTATTTGGGGGAGGCTGGAACCTGCATTGACCAAAGTCCTTTCAGTGGAAGTTTCACAAGAAAGTTTCTTGGAGCCAAAATCCATGATTTCACTCATTGCGGCTGATAGTGTGACGATGGATATGAGACGAGAGAAGATGGAGCCCAAAGTAGGGACTCGCCAAAGTCAAAGGCAAAGGAATGGTTGTTTTTAAAGAGAGTATGCAACAGGGAATCACAGAAAAGCACTTCATAGTCTGGCTTTATTACTGTTTTCTCTCATAATACCTCCTTTGCTCTGGGTATGGGTATGTGGGTACGTACTTATTAGCAGACATATTTCTGGATGATAACTAAGGGCTGCTTAGTCTAAGCTGAGGAATGGGTGTGTAGCCGTTTTTTCAGGATTGTTATGACTGAAAAAGGTGGTAACATCATTTTTGTTTCTGTACTTAGATCTGAATCAAAAAGGCTCCACCCAGGAGTAATAGGCAGATTTTAATTTAGTGAAGTTAGGATTGCCTTGGTCTCATAAGGTGATTTAAATAGATTTATGCAAAGCTGCAGTACATAATTAGTAAGATCCAAATAAATCAGAAAACTATAGTCATTTTCATCTTCCAGGGAAATATGGTTTTAAATTATCAGGGAGAATCTGTATGGCTAAAAATGATGAAGCAAGTAGAATGATTTTACTCCAATCAGCTTTCAATTTTTTTATTATTATATATTAATTTTTAAAATTTATAGATGTAATTAATTATGAAGATACTGTTATAAAAATATAGCACAGAAAAGAATTATCCATTATCTCATACCCTAAAGCTGCTAGTAATGTATTTTGTTATAATTCTTTATAGTCTTTTTTCTCACTGTAACTATTTAGCTATTTTTAATATATTTGTAATTTATAATTTAAGACAATTTTGAATCCCATTCTTTTCATTTAATTGTGTTACAGCATTTTCTATCTTCTTACATTGCCTTCATTGACATCCTTTTGAGTGACTTAATTGTAGAAAAGCATATATGGCAGAACAATCTGCTCTCTCTCAGTTTTAAACTAAACTAGATGAGAGACATTTACAAATTTATTTTTTTCTTTATTAAAAAATTTAAACTAGTATGTTTGCAATTGATATTACATATATTCATTATGGGGAATCGATACTTACACATATCAGATTTACTAATCAAGATTTTGGCTATTCCCGTGGAATTTCCAAGGTCCATGGTCTGGAGTAATTAGTAATTGTTTTGAAGCACGTGGAGATTCTGAATTGCAAGACTGACTGGTCCATGAACAGACCTCCTAGTATCAAGAGCATGATTTGTTATTCACGTCTTGTCCAATATAAAACATGGAATAAACACTTGGTGAGAGATTTTCTAGGAGTACATTTTCATAGAAGGACGCAAGCTGGCTGAATGTGCGTTTGAATCGAAGGCAGTGAGAAATGCAAATAGGCTTTGTGCTTCTTAATTCGGGATCGGTCAGCGCTGCTTATAGAGGACTTCGTTGATGGTCTCAGGACAGAACTTGCTGGTGTGCAATTGGTTGATTTAGTAATGTGTATCTGCTGCAATGACTGCAAGCTAGAGCCTTGAACAGAATTGGGAACTTGCGGGAAAGGATGGGTCTAGTTGTGGGCAGGGGCGGGGTTATGATGAACGGGCATTAATTTTGACCAATGGGAATGCAGAAGCAGATAAATGAGGCCCAGATCATTGGAGGTAAAGACTAATTAGACATGATCTTTAGTGGAAGCGGCAGGGACTTTAGGAGATTGGCTGGGGACTCGGCAGGGTAGAAGATGGAAGTAACAGTGGACATAAAGCAAAAAGAAATTAAGACGCTAAATCCCAGCAGTGTTACTGACATGTTTATGATAAATTAACTGAATATAGACAATATTAAGTCTAACTTTCTTTCTTGCTAACTAATACGGATAATTCATGTAGGTATGGAGATGATTTGGAGATGATTACTCAAAATCCCCATGAAACTCTGACTCTTGGAAGATAGCCAGTGAGATTCCCAGAGCTTAAAGGGGCCTGTCTTAAACACTGAACTAAGTTTTCACTGACGCCAGGATGGAGCATGTAGAAAAATATTAGTATTTCCTATTCAAACAAATAGGATATAGTCTGGGGACATGGGGTTATCTAATTGTCCTTTGAAACTGTAACATTGAAGAAAGCACAGAATTTGAACAGTGAAAAAGCTTTGCACACTGGGACCCACGGATCTAAACTGGAGCAGTCTTCATGGTGCAGAGAACAAGCAAAGCATTGTCTCACGGAGGAAAAGAAAAACAGCCTCTGATTTCCTCAGCTGGTCCTAAACTGAATTCTTAGTCTAAAGAAGGATTTTTCCCCCCCCTTCTTTTGCTTTCCTTCTTAATTTTTTTAACCTCCTATTTTTTATGGCACTATCTAAGTGGATGTTGAAACAGTCTGAATGTTAAAAAAGACTACATTTCCTATGTAAACAAACACGATTGAGCTCCAAAAGAAAGGAAAGCAGAAAAGACCCAGTGCATGGTAATTTCTGTAACTGAAGTATCCCAGGGATTCCAGGATGCAGGAACAATCCATAAAACAGGACTGGGACCACACAAAAACACACCCATGGCTCCAGGCGGCACACTTGAAAATAAGCAGACCCGTAGGAGTAGGAAGCAATGGTCCTGCACCCAGTGATCTTTATAAATACCCACTCTAGTGTTAAAGTCCTTTCTAAGCCTCTTCCAGGTAAAAGTGTTGTCCGGGAGGGTTGAGGCTGTGAAACCCAAGCAATGTAAAGAGGAAAACGAAGAGACTGGTGAGGTTATGACCTTGACACTTTTTATTTTCTTTCTCAAGGTCTTTTACATGCATCATTGGATTACAATCTCAAGTCTGGGATTCCAAGTGAATTAGTATCCACTAAGTACATTCCACTTTGTACCCATAAAACTGTGTGGTTTTATGTATGTTTTGTCATTTGGATTTTTCAATGAAGCTGAAGCTGAAAAGATCTTGTTGCAGGAGAATTCCTAGATCTAACACAGTTATCTTCCGGGTTCCCAGTCATAGTCAAGAGTTTTTCTTGCTCACCAAGTATAAAATCCTTGACAGTGTGAATTGTTCAAGTAACAGTAATTGGAACAATATACAATATAAAAATATAGTGGGCTAGTGAGATAGTTCAGCAGACTAAGCACCTGCTTACACGAGCACAGGGACCAGGGTTCAATCCCCAGCAATATAGCCTGTACCCACCCTCCATGCCCCCTCATGCACTGAGCAGGCCACCGAGACTGGGCATGGTGGTGAACATCAGTAATTCCAGTTCTGGGGGGGGGGGCTGAAAACAGGAGGATCACTATGAGTCAGAGCTAAGTAGTGAAACCCTGTACCGAATATGTAAAAAAAATATATATACTAATGTTCTAAACTAGGATTCTATCTGTGACATCTATAATCTTTGAAGGTTCCATTCTAAGAGCAGATGGAGTGGCTTGGGGACTAATGTCCACCCTTGAAAGGCTGGTGAAACACAGAGAGGGAAGTAGTGACCCTGTTTTCCTTCACAGGGGTGGCCATCCCCACCTGCCAGATGGAAGCCAAGATTTCCTTTGGTATAAGTGGCAGCTTTGACTGGCTGCGAGGGGAGACTGAGTTTGTTTAATTTGGAGTAAAGTTTTATGAGTTAATCTCTAGTGAGGGAAAGCAGCAGTAAACACAGAACATACTGGCCATTATTCTAAGTATTTCTACATTCTTTCTCATGTGTGAAAGAAAAAAAATGTCAAACACACACGCATAAAAACTCTGAGAAGTATGTTGCTCATGGAGGGTGTGTATGTGTGTGTGTATGTGCACATTCATGTGTGTGTGTGTGTGTGTGTGTGTGTGTGTGTGTGTGTGTGTGTGTGTATGCATAAGTGTATGATTTTGTTTTGGCCAAACCATCTGGTGTACAACAAACCCCATGAGTGAGAAGATAAACATTTGCCAGGAGATTCACATGGCTTCTTCTATGTATACACATATTTGTAGAAGACTCTTAGGTCTCTAGAATGTCGAGATAAACACAGATCTCTGTATGCATTTATGAACACAGGCCAGTTCTCTGCAGACCAAATTGTTATTTATTTTAGTGGGTTTTATAAATTCAGGTGGGATAAAATGCCAGGGAGACACATGCAGTCTGGAAGTGATCAGGGTCATGTCTGAGTAAAACGTTGCCTTTCTCCTCAAGTTTAATAACATGGGCGAAAAATTCAGAGCGATTGTGATACAATGGTGTGCTGAAAAGTGGATTAAATCCCGATTACATCACAACATAAATAATGCTTTAGCTAAAAATGTTAAAGGTGAACTTGAAATGGTCTTAAAAACAAAGGAGGTAATTTGCCTGATTTATTAGGGGAAAGGGAAAAAGTAGCTTGGTGTGTGTTCTGTGAATTTCATGTTTAATGGGACAGAATTTTAAGGAAACTATGAGGGATTTGAGGAAGCTAAACTGAAAGCCCCTGGAATACTAGCTGTAGTTTTAAGGGCATAAAGGGAGGGGAAAAGATCCAAAAGCCAGCCTACCTTGAAAACATGCACATGAAACAAACAATTGCTGCTACAGCTGCATGCTGAATACACAGGTACTGGAATCTTGGCTATTGTTTTTCAAGGGGGTCCTGGCTATCAGAAGGTCACTCAATAAGGTAGCACTTAAACTTTAAAAAGGAAAAAGGAGATTTATTGGGAGGCCATGGAGGAATGTTCCTGGTAACAGGGACTCCTGCTGTTCCCATTCTTATGTCTCTGCATTATCAAAAACCCTCCTATAAGATCCAAATGTGGCTTTGGCTCTTTTGATATTGGTTGCAGCTGGATTTGATATTTTGCATCCCCATCTCTCTGAAAAGTTCAGCCTCTAAACCCTTTGTTTGAATTCCTTGTAAGAATAGACTGCAGGCAGTTTCATTATGGGGCAGTGTTGGGGATGGGGTGGCAGTGCTGGAGGCGTGTTCCTAAATGGTTGTGTCTGTGAGCAGAAAATACTAACTCTGAAGGCCTGGTTTCTTTGTCAGTATGCAGGAAGCTCTTCAAAGGCCCATCTAGCTCTAAGACCATGGAATCAGGGATTAAATTCAGGCCTGTGCACTTTCCGGGAAAGCACTTATTCCACTGAGCCATCTCCCCAGCCCCAAGAGTATGATTCTTTTTTAAAATAATTCATTTATTTTTAATCAATACATTGTACATTGTTATCTTCTTAGTGGTTATCCATAATACAAGAAGCAGACAGGATATCCTGTCCAAACACTATTAGTATAAATTTTCTCATTGAGTTAAGCAAAAGTAGTTGCATATGTATCCTAACTATTCTGTATATACAGATACAAAATAGTTCTTTTGTATACCCTTTTTTGTTTAGTCCTGTCAGAGATGGGTATTCCATTGGCATCTAAATACCATAGGTACATGAATTCAGCAAAACAATCCAACATAGTTCAGCAGTCTACAGTAGTAGTGGGTTATCCACAGAAGTTGTTGACTTGAGCCCTTCACAGCTCAGTATATTAATATGGCTTTACTTTATATACCTCCTTTTTAGACTTTTGTGCTGGATGGTTAAGACCAAGATAAAGCAAGATTGATATAGCAAGAAATGTAACTTTTGTATCAGAGAAGGTCAGTTAGGTACCCTCAGGATTTATCCTGTAACCCTGTACCGTACTTTGTAGATCCTTTGTCAGTGTCAGGCATGTGGATGAGTCACGGCCATTGCTTGACCAATTTACTCTCTGTGAAAGCCTATGAGAAAGTTCTCTCTCCATATGACTCTTCTTAGGCACACTATAGGCCATCAATCACATTCCTCTGTGGCTCCATAATCTCCTTGGTCAGAAAAGTTGGGGCACAACTGAGTTGCATGATGTTACAGTACAGGTTCTCCTATGTCCTGAGTCTTCACTGACCTTCAAAGGCTAGGGCCAAAATGTTGGCTGACATTGCAGCCTTTCCTTCTCTCCAATTTTTGATCTGCAAACTTAGGTTGTTAACTTTCCAGAAGAGAAGCTTACTATTACCCTGCAACATATGCAGTTCAGTTTACCCACACTATTTGTCTAAATATCAGACATAGTAGGTATAACATGGGTCAGGTATTGAGATATTAAACTCCAAATACTTATAGACTATGAAGAAAAAATTAAAAAAGATAGGAATTAATACTTACGTATATTTACATAGATATTTAGAAATCTATCCATATACAGCATTGTAGCAGGACTGTCCTGTGACTTTTTTGTGTCTTATTTTTCATTTATTACTCTTTAAAAAGTCTTATTTGAAAGACAGTATAGTAATAGTTGGTATGTCATGACAAGAAGTACGTATTTAGAAGACAAGAATGACAGACATTCAGAGCATGACCTTTCTATTACACTTTGCTAAATTCAGTTCAGTTGCTTGGTTCACAGGTATCAGCATATATAGTTAGTCTGGGTGAGAACTCTACCACTTAACTGCTAGTTTCAAAAATCTCCTAATGTTTCTCAGGATCATTGTCTTACCCTTCTAGTGCATATAAATGAATGGTTTTGCCCCTGTCGTGTTTCTCAGCTTTTCTCCTTGTCTTCCCAAGACCATGATTCTTAGTTGAGCAGAACACCTAACTTCTGAGAAAACACCCCCCTGTACATTGAGGTGAGGTGAAAGAGTTTACTAAAGGTCATATGGGAAAGGCTTGTGAGTGCTGCAGAGACCTTGGGTTCTCTCTCTTTTCCAACAGTCCCACTCAGTAATAAGGCTTTGGGCTTTGGAAGACAGTGGCCAAGCCTATTCTGCTTAACAGTGCATATCAAGAGCAGCTGGCACACAATGGGCAGCTGAAAGACATTTATCAAATCAATAAAACAAAGAGAAAAGATGAAATAAAATAAAGGACTTCCTAGGAGCAACTCATTTCGGAGGGGCTAGTTTTCTCAGTTTGATGGCGTGAAAGCCCGGTCATGACCTAGCATGTAAGAAGAGGAACTAACTGAATGATTGTTTGGGAGATTGAAACATTTTTGTCTGTCATTAATGCTGATGGCAGAGTCTGGTCTGCTGTGTCATATGCCAAGTGTGTTGGCTCTGGAGGCAACAGGGACAATTAGAGGACAGCATTGATGCTGGGCATTGGTGAGTAAACTAGCAGCCCTCAAATGACCTCTGGTTGTGCAACAGAGTTACTTAGCTTTACATACAGATGTGGTAGTAGGTTACTTGACTGGCGACTGTTCACCAAATGTCCTTGCATTAGTGTGTATACGCACCAAGTCAAAATTAAAGCCATCTTTACTCTTGGCAATGAATGCTGACATTATACAGTCTATTTTGTTTTATTTTTTTTGTTTTAGTTTTATTCATAACCATAAAGTTAATTCTGAAATCCAGGTACATTTGGAGGGGAACAAGGAAAACATGGAACCCAAAGAACTGCGATAAGAGCAGAGATGATGGGGCATCTTGAGCAGGAAGGGCGCAGGGTACTCTCCTGAGCTAGAGGAATGGTCTGGTCTGGTAGTAGCGATACACACAAGTCACACGTGTTAGAGCTGTCCACAGTTCATGATGGTGATCTTCTTGCTGGTCTTGCCATTCCTGGATCCAAAGCGCTCCATGGACTCCACTGTATTCATGCCCTCTTTCACCTTCCCGAAGACCACGTGCTTGCCGTCCAGCCACTCAGTCTTGGCAGTGCAGATGAAAAACTGGGACCTGTTTGTGTTTGGCCCAGCATTTGCCATAGACAAGATGCCCGGGCCTGTGTATTTCAGGATGAAGTTCTCATCATCGAATTTCTCCCCGTAGATGGACTTGCCTCCAGTGCCATTGTGGTGCGTGAAGTCACCACCCTGGCACATAAATCCCGGAATAATTCTGTGAAAGCAGGAACCCTTATAACCAAATCCTTTCTCTCCAGTGCTCAGAGCATGAAAGTTTTCTGCTGTCTTTGGAATTTTGTCTGCAAATAGTTTAAAAGAGACACGGCCCAAGGGCTCACCATCAGCAGCGATATCGAAGAACACGGTGGGATTGACCATGGTTGGCAATAAACGACCAAGAGGATAGAGGTGTCTGCAAAGCCTATACAGTCTATTTTATTTCAGTTTTTAAAAATTCTCACTCTGGTGTGTGGAGTTGCATTCATGACCAATGTACAACTTGGAAATAATATCCTGGGATATATTGTTTCAAGGTAGACTGATATGACATTACGGACCAGACATTTCATTTTCTGTTTTGCTTATTCATAAATTATTATTATTTTTATGTATTTGGTACATGGTCTTACTATGTAGCTCAGACTCATAGTGATCCTCCTGTTTTCAGCCTCTCTAGCACTGGGAGAGGTGCTAGAGAGGTCTTGGTGGCTGGCTCAGTGAGCCTGGGTGTGGGGCCAGCGTGGCATGTGGTACTGGGGATCAAACCCCATCTCTGCGTTTACCTAAACAGGTGCTTAGTCCACTGAGCTAATCTCACTGGCCCTGTTCTACTTTTTTGAAAAGTAGTTGTGTTGAAATATAGTTCATATATCATTGAATTAACCCGTTTAAAGTACAGAATTCAGTTTGGGGGGTTATATTTACAGCTATGTGCAACCATCTCCACACTCAATTTCAGGACATATTCATCATCCCTGAAAAAACCCCTCACTTTTGGCCTATTGCTCAGCCTTCGTGGCCCTGTCCTCCAGCGCCAGGCCACCAGTGGTCTATTATCTGTCCATATAAATTTGACTGTCTATATATTTCATACTAATAGAATTGCATAATTATGTGACTGGCTTTTTCACTTAACATAATATTTGCAAAGTTTATCTACATTGCAGCATGTACCAACACATTTTATGGCTGAATAGTATTTTATTTGATGATATATATCACCCTAGGCATCTGAGGGCTTTGTTTGTAGCATAGGCTTTGTAGTCTAACTTTTTTTTTTTAAAAAAAGATATTTACTTTATCTTACCTTTTTACTAGTGAATATTGGTTCTACAGATCTGTGTAGTTCTTTATTTTAAAAAGAATAAAAATCAAAAATGATGCAGAATTTCAAAACAAGATGATAGGAAATTAACAATGGTCATTATATTGCATATCATTATCTTCAAAATAGTTGCTCAGACTACCAGGTATAGGCATGTAAATTGATCAGATAACATAAGCACTAACTATTCCATTCAATGATCCAATCAAAATTAATAGTACAATTATCTTAGCTATCTTATGCATGTATATATATCTATATATATTATAACTATGATAGAGAAAAAGAAGAGAAAGAAGGGGTACATATATATATATTTTTTCTTTTCAGCCATTTTGTTCCCTTTCACAATATCTGTTGTACCTTTTGGATCTTATTTACCTTTTCAATTTCTTACACTAGGGAGACAATATGATGTTTACACATGTGAGTCTGATTTATTTCACTTATGAGTATGGTCTCTAGTTGCATCCATTTACCTATAAAAGCCTCAAGCTTTCCTTTCTTTATAGCTGAGTAATACTCCATTGTGTAAAATTACCACATCTTTTCTACCCGTCCCTTGGCTGATGGGCATTTGGGCTGCTTCCAAGGTTTAGCTATGACAAGTCATGCTGCTGGACACAAGAGGGCACATAAATCATTGTGCTTTGAGGTTTTTGGTTTTTCTGGGAAAATACTCAGAAGGAGAATAGAGAGGTTGAATGCAACCTCTAATCCTAGTTTCCTGAGGACATTTTCATGTGTTTCATTTTGGCAGAATTTTTAACATCCCCAAAGATGTGTGCTTGGCTGGAGCCCTGGATACTCCTGCAGGTGAGGCAGATTCCTGGTCCCATCGGTAGGTTCCAGTTTCCACTCTGAAAAATCTTACTGCTTCTTCTTTCTTCTCACCACCGGTAGGGATCCCGGAAAGAATCATGTGTGCAGGAAGGAAGTAGCCCTGACAGAAATGAGAGCCACACAGTGCTTGGTCCCTCTGCATGAGCACAAGTCAATTGCAGGAGACCATATCCACGTGCTCCTCATGCCCATGAAGGCACTCTTGGGACAGCCTGTCATTCACAGAGCCTCTGGGATCTCTATGTGTTGAAGACTATTTCCAGTGGATCCATTGCTTAGTTCCCAATCAGTGTTGTCACTGTCAGCTTTTACACTTGCTCTTCTAAGGCTCTTGAGATTTTCCAAAAGTAGGAAGAAAAATTACTAAGGTTCAACTTAAGTCGCTTTTAGGGTCAATGTAATTTTTTTTTTAATTTCATTTTATGCTTCCAAATAAAAACATAAGAGACATATAAGATTCTCCGGAGAGGAGACAGCAGGTATACTCTTTCTTTTTTTTTTTTTTTTTTTGTCTTTTTGAGACAGGGTCTCACTATGCAGTTCAGGCTGGCCTTAAGCTCACTTTGTAGCTCAGGCTGGTCTCGAACTCACAACAATCCTCCTGCCTCAGCCTCCCGAAGGTATACTCTTAAGGGCCTTACAGCACTCAATAAACAATTTGATTTAATGTTCACTAGAAAACCACCTTTGGCATGATCTGATTTGTGGATTATTGAGATGGACATGTTTGTTGTTTCCTGATCTTGTTTCTGACATACCAAGCTGACAGGGCTGTATCTTCCTCTACCATGTCTGAAGTTGCCATGGGTGTCTTCAAATCCAACATTCCTTGCAATGGATTCAGAGTAGAATTGAAAGCCATGGTGAGGGAAGGTGGTGACCAGTGATTGAAGCCGCAGTGTAGCATTAGCTGGTGTTCCTTTGCTCCGAGGTGGCTGACACCTTTCTATGCATTCAGGTCCTAGTGGCAGGGAGGAGGCCTCAATCTTTCAAAATGCATGTCCTGAGAAGTCACATGGATTGCTCTAGGGAGGAAATTTAGAGCAAGCAGTTTTATAGCCAAGGGTCTTTTTGTTTGGCATACACTCTTTAATCAATTTATTCAACAGATATATGAAGAGAACCTTAAGACATACCAGGCACTGTCCTATGCTTTGACTGCAAACTAGTTTCAGGGAAAACTAGAGCATGTTTCTATCCATAGGGAGTTTCCTTTTTCTTAGGGGGAAAATATACAAATGTGTATGCACTCTATGATATTGGGTTGAGCAAAGTCTTCTGGAAAATAATAAAGCAGATGAGAGCTATGGATTGAGGTACTAAAATAGACTGAGTGTGCGGGGAGGTATGTTCTGGAGAGAATGCTTAAGCAGAGATCTGAAGGAAGCAAGAGTGTGAGCTGATGAACTTCTGTGATGTGTATTCCAGGCTGGCAGGGCAGTATGTACACTAAGGCCCTGAGAGAGAAGCGGAGGGACTGTGTCACTGATACCAAGGGACTCAGGGTAGCATTAAGGCACCACTCAGTACATGTCTATTTTGTCAGACAATGCAGGACAGAGCTCCTCAGAGAACAAATGACAATATAAATAGAAGCAAAATATAACGATGCCTGGAAATGTAGTGCAAAAAGTTAGGACTTTGGTAAATGGCTCATATCCAGCAATCAGTTATGAGGTCTAAAGTTGTTTATGTCACCTGAAGTCCTGAATCACCCTGGATACACTGAACATTAGGGCTAAACTGAAAAATGTGTTGCTCCTGAGTCCTCCTGGAGAGATCCTACCAGTTTGTTAAGGAGTAAGATTTAGGCTAATGGGTTCTAAACTAGTATGGAGCTGGGTAGGAACCTCTGGGAATACATAAGAGGACACATGGCTGGGGGCTAGCAAAAGACCGATGGTAGACATCTTAAGGGTTTTTAAAAAATCTTCTGCATTGAGGGTGTGGAGCTTTGTGTTGGAGACCTTCTCCTACCAAGTATGAGGCCTGAAGCCTGGTCCCCTGTGGCTTAAGCCCAAACACCCACGCTTTGGTTTTCTTCCCCTTTCCCTTCCCTCTCCTCTCTCTCCTTTCGTTCTTCTCCCTTCCCTTTTCTTTCTTTTTCTGTTCTGTCGTGTACTAATTTGGTAGCTAGGAGACACTTGGGAGTCAGAGAGCCAGAGTTTGAATTCTGCACACTTCCGATTGTGCTCCTTTGGATAAGTGACCCTCTGTGTGCCTTTTCACTGGCAAAATGAAAAATAATATGGCTCACCTGAGAGGGTTCTTGTGAAGATTGAAAGTGTTAATGCGTGTAAAGTGCTCAAAGGGAAGGTGGTACAGTTATACACTTATTTGACACTATTTTCTCACTATTGTAACAGGGTTATAATTTTTACATCAATAAATGTGAGGCTAGGATGCCTCGTGAACTGTATGCATTCTCACTGATGAAGAAATGATTTGGAATCCTGCTCCTGGCATGATGAAAGCAGGCCTTCGTCTAACAGCATCAGGTGAGGCTTTGTCAGAGTACAGTTAGCCGATGGCTTGGGTCTTTTGCAAACGAATAGCTTTCAGAATCAACAAGACAGAAATACTGGTATTATGGTTTATATCTAGATGTTCCCTAAGAGTCTCATGGGCTCACAGGCAGAGATTTAGGGAGAAGCTTTGACCATGGGGACGATATAACTGACTTGCTATCAGTCAGGGTGGTCCAGTCACTTGCTTCGTGACCTGGAGGACATAGTCCCTCCCCAGCTCCCCTTTTGCTCTCTGCATCCTGACCATGGCATGAGGAGAATTCCTCTACTCACACACAGCCAACATGCTGTTTCTGTGTTTGAGACTGCTGTACATGGGCTGGCACTTTCAAAGCATCACACAAAACAAATCTCTCCCTTTTTCAGTTGTAGATGTGGGGTATTTTGTCCAGCAATGAGGAAAGTGACAAAGACACATCGGCCAATCCCTCTCCCTTGATGTCCCGTTCTCTCAGGTCTTTCATTCTGTGTTTCAATTGAAATAGCTACAGTCCAGAGGGTAGTGGTTGGGGTGCCATCCCCAGGCCTGCCGTGCTGACCCTGTCCCCGGGGCGAGCTGATACCGCAATTGAGACTAGGCATGGTGGTGCGTTCCTGTAATCCCAGTGCTTTGGGAGGCTGAAAACAGGAGAATCACTATGGATCCAATCAACATAGTGAGACCTTGTAAATCCAGTAGACTCTGTAGACCCGGTAGACCCGGTCCTAAATGCAGAAAAATAAAGTAGCTACAGTCAATTCAGGGTTTATTAAGCTGATGACTGGTGCCCAGTGCATCCTTAGCTTCCCAGTTCTCAACTGAGTTCCCTTGGGAGCCAGATGCACTGTCCCCCAGTGTCTGCTTGTCTCATGGACCTGTGCTACCTCTCCTGAGTCACAGGTCCAGAGACCCAAGGGCAGCTGTCTTCTCTCTGAACAAACTTCCATGAGAGGTGAATAGAGCTTTGCCCTTAGCAATTCTGGGTGGGTTTTTTGTAGGCCTTGGCACGGGCACTGACAACTGGGCCAATGGCAGTCTTTATGCAGGGTAAAGAGAAGTGTCTCTATGCCAGCCGTGAAAGGGGCTATCTTGTTACAGATGTCCAGAGTAAACCAGATTATTAGCCTGGCCACACAGGAGAATATGATGTATAAATTCTCCAAAACAGGAGAAAAACAAACATCCCCTCAATCTTTCTGAGACAATAACATTTTTTAACAAAAATACTTAAATACCTTTATTAGGGGAAAAATTAAAATTTGCAAAAGTAGAGAGAGAAGCATAATAAATTCTTCTTGCACTCATAAGCAAGGTTCAAAAATTACTGATTTATGACCAACTCTGTTTCAGTTATAGTTTCCTGACTTCCACTAATCTCTGGAATATTTTGAAGCAAATTCTAGCCATAGTATTATTTTACCCATCCATATTAAAAAGGCCATTTAAAATACTGAATCACATGATAGATCGTAAGAGGCAGAGAAACCATCCAAACCAGACCAAAGCAGGATGGTGCCTCTGAGCTTAGGAGCTGCCATACAAGAATTGGGTGAAGAAGTGGTTCCACTGTACTCATGTCCTGACCCTGGCAGAGGCAGTTACTAGGTGTCTCTGATTAGGAGGCTTAAAGTCTTTGATGACAATAATCGGTTATCCAAAAATTTAAAAATAATTATTACAATAAAAGACACATTGCTGTTGATCTCCCTCAGAATACTTCTCCTCCCTATGAACAAACTTGTACTATTTTTCTAGCCACTGTTGGAAGCAGTCTGAGAAGGCTCTTTTGTGTATGAGTTGTGATTAGAAATCTGTGAGTGCTGCCAGTGCATGCCATCCAACAGAAAGGTACGCTTAGCAGAACATTGCGGTGTGTCCCTCCACCATATTCACTACAGCCTGCATGGTGTGACTTCCAGCTCGTCTCCCCTATCAAAGGGACCATAAGAGGAAAAGGTTTTGAATCAATTCAGGGCATCAAGGTCACCAGGAAAACTTGACTAAAGATCCTTCTGAAACAGGCCTTGCAGAACTCTTCAGAAGTGGCAAGAACAACAAAATTAGTGCATTTGAAATGAGAGAGAACATTTTTAGGTGGGTTAAAGCAATGTGTTTTTTACTGCAATAAATTCACTTGAACTTAAATATACACTATACTTGTCTAGTGTATCACACCTTGTCTATCCCGAAGGGCAAGGAAGCCACTTGGACAAGTTTTAAAAAGTTACCAACTTCTGATAGAGAGGATAAATAAGGAATGTTAAATGAAGGATTTTCATTTTGCTCATTTTTTTGGTGGAAATATAAAATCCATAGTGGTTTATTCTGCCTTCCTGGACATTTGCTTTCTTGGAGATCTTAAGTAATTTCTTTACTGTGCACATTTTTGTGTAAATAGTTCTATTTTTCTATACCTTATTCTAACATACTACGTTCGCTAGCATTCTGCTTTTTGCTATGATAATTTCCATTTGGAGATCAATGCCACAGGATAAAGATACTCTTTTACCGTTATGATAATTTTTCTTCCACCCAAGTAAATTGTTAAAGACAATGGAAAGGAGAACTACTGTGTATTTCAAGAGCCAAATTCTTATTCTTATTGCATCAACTCATTGCAGACAGCATGCATACAATTCACTTTTGACTGAATCATAATAAATATGAGACAATATGGTATGAACCACTTTTTATAATGCAACACTCACCAATAAATTCCATTTAAAGCCTTAAATCAGATTGGTGCAGATGCAAAAATTATGTAAAACTGGTTATACCTGCTCCTGACCTTGTGGGGGCCCTCCCAGATCTTGACTCAATAAACTTTTCTTCCCTAATGATCTGGCAGTTATTCCTATCCAGAGAGTACAATGGGGTTGCTGAGAAGTGGGGCAGTGAAGCAGTGATTCAGGGACCACCAGGGCCCTTAAGAAGATTAATTTGTATGGGGTACCTGGAAAGTTGGAAACATCTCAATGCATTTCTGAATACACATATTCATTTTGAGCTGATTTCTGTTCCTCTTGTGCCCTGTAAAATTTCAAGGAATGTGGTTGAGGTCTGGAGATTTCCACAAAGAGATTAAGAGAGGCTATAAACTGAAGAAAAAGTGGTTTTTGTATAACTATTGGGCATGAAATATTTTCAGTACCAAGATGTCCTGATTTGCAGTATAGAAATTGAGTAAGTACCTTGTAAACATTCAGGGAACATTTCTATTAGTGCTCTTAATAATAGGGCATGTGAGTTTAAGCCTAAAAAGGCTCTGCCTCTGTTATTTTTCCTTAGAATAATAACAAGTCTGTTTTTATATTTATTTCATAAAGCAGACAATGAAACAGCTACATATTCTATGGGCATTGAGCTCTAATTTTTGTGTTTTGTTTCAGAAACAATCCACTTTGGATTTTCCATAAATACTTTTATTTAATGTTCATTGAATTTCATCATCCTAACCAAATACTTTATCTTCTCTACTTTTAAAAGATGTTGGTTTAAAAGATATTTTAGCGAAAACAAAATCGTGAAATGCTCTCCTGCAGTGTGTCAATCAATCATTTTATTTTTATTTTTTTATTTTTAATTCATTTATTTATTACAGTGTCTAGCTACACATCACAGATTCTTTTTTTTTTTTTTGCGGGGGGGGGGTCAGCTCAGCCCACCCTGGGAGGAGGGGCTGGCATGGTATGTGGTGCTGGGGCTCGAACTGCGGTCCCTGAGAGGCGCTTTAAACCGCTGAGCTATCTTGCCAGCCCTCAATCAGTCATTTTAGAGTGGAGACAAAAACACTATTTTTTTGCGTTGGAAATCTAACTCCTGGGCCTGTGTAGATGGAAGCAAGGAGCTCCTATGTTATGGGAGGGAGGGTGGGGACAATGGTAGCTCCAAGAGCTCTGGGGCTTTGGAGGACCAGGGAATGCTAGGGTGGACTGAGAATCGCCTAGCTGTAGCCTTGCAGGCGCTACCCAAGCTACGCAGACTCTGGCGAGGTGTCTCTTTCAATGTCTATAATACATGAATAATGTTATTTACCTCCAGGGTAGATGTTAAAGCTAAACAAAAGGCTTTGCAGAGTGGTATGTAAACTATAAACAGGTATTTTATTATCATCATCTAGTTATAGAGTGGCCCATATTCCTGAGGGACAAATAACAGGGGCTCTACCTTAAATGACAGGCAACTTGATGATTTTAACACACTTTGGTTCCTCCATAGAAGGCATTTTTAATTCCAAATATATGAATTAAGTGCTCTTTGTGTGTTAAGAAGTGCTTTTTTTCTTAAACAGGAGTGTCTCAATCTATTGTAAACTATATTGCCAGTAATGGTGAAAGTACCTTAGTTGTGGATTTCACAGCAATGTTGAAGTATAATTGATACAATAAACTACACATACCTAAAGTGTATGAATTCATATGTATGTGTGCATGTGTATGTGTGTGTGTGTGAAACTGTCATTACCATCAAAATAATGAACTGCCCATAGTCTCCCAAATGACCTTTGCTCTCATGTCCTGCACCACGCCTGTTGCCCTTTCCTCCCTGGGGACAACTAACCTGCCTTCTGTCAACACGAACTGCTTGACTTCTATGTAGTTTTATATAAATAGATTTACTTTAGTCTCCTCAGGCTGACAAAAGTACACAACGTAGCGTACACCCCCATAGTCTGAGTAGTACAAACAGTGCAAGTAGTTCTCACACTTCTGGAAGTGGAAAGTCCAAAACAAAGGGGCCAGCAACTAAGTTTCGTTCTGAAGGTTTTCCCTTGGCTTTTGGGAGGCTGCCATCTTGCTGGGAGCCTATGTGATTCTTCATCTCGTGCCTGGAGCAGGAGGGAGCAAGGTCTCTGTCTGCTATTTTCTTATTTTAAGGGCACCAGTCCTGTTATGAGGGCCCACACCCATGACCTCACTTAAACTCCATTTTCTCCTGAAGGCCTCATTGCTGTCACATTGATCATTAAACTTCCATGTATGAATTAGAGACACAGCATTTAGTCAGAATGGGGCTCATACAAGATAGACTTTTTGAGCTTAGCTTCTTTGAACCAGCAATAATTAATTTGAAATTTCTTCATATTCTTACCTGTGCTGGTAATTCATTACATTTTATTAAATATTAGGTCATGATATATATATATATACACCATAGTTAGGGTATCTATTCACTTATTGGTGGACATTTGGGTTGTTCCTGATATTTGGTTTTTATGGACTTTTGCGTACAAGTCTGCACGTTTATGTTTCATGCACCCTTGGATAAATATCTAGGAGTAGAATTTTATGTGTGTAACTTTTTAACATCAAACCATTTTCTAAAAACTGGGGCATTTTCTCTTGTTCCACCCCCAATACTGAGTATGAGCAATCTCTTGTATATGAGTGATCTGTCCTGTGGTTTAATTTTTATTTTCTTCATGTCCAGTGGTATTGGATATCTTTTCATGTCAACTGTATACATTTGTGTGTATACACACACACACACACACGCATACACACATACACATCAAGTTGTTTATATCTTCAAAACTCTTCTCAGTGATATTTCATAGTTTTAAGTGCTAAGTCTTTTTTTTTTTTGTTTCACATGCATGGTGTTTTATTCTTTCAAGGATGGTGCTAAAACATCACCTCTAAGGCCAAAAAAAAAAAAAAAGTTTGAAGTAGACAGTTTTATGAGGACGAGGTGTGACACAAGTGGTGCTTGTTTACTTTAAAGGATCCTCAATCTTGGAGCACCTTGGGTGCCAGCTGGCAGTCGCACCCGGGTTTCCTGAAGGGCCAGACATCACTTTTCTCCTTTCTGCACCGAGTTCTCATCAGCTGCCTTCTGCTTCTGTTGCGGGATCTCAGAGTCACTCTGCTTTCGTTGAGAAGTTAGTCAAGCCATCCTTTTTTCCTTTTCCCTCGCTTATTTCCTGGGTTTTCTTCATATTCTTCTGGAGGCAAGTTCTGGCTGATTGCCGCGGGCCATGCCGACCACCGAGCGCGTCTAGAGGAGAGCGACTCGGACAAGCAAGGGCTCCCTCGCCCACTCGGCGGCCGCCGCCACCCATCCGCCAGGGACAGCTGGGCGACGCCTGCGCCCCAAAGCCCCACGTCCTAAGCGCATAAGTCTTATGAATCTGTCATATTTATTCCTGTTTCTGACCCTTTGATACTGTTATAAGTCCCATTTTTTAAAAATTCAGCTTCCAGTTACTATAAAGACATGTTAATGTGAATCCTGTGTAAGATTTTTTTTGTATTGATTTTTTCATTCTACCATCTTGCCAAATTTCACTTATTAGTTCTAGTAGCTTTTATCATATATTCGATTATGTTTAATCCCAGCGCTGCAGAGACGAGAGAGGAGGATCACTATGAGTCTGAGCTGTGTAGTGAGACCCTGTGCCAAGTAAATAAATAAATAAAAAATAAAAAATAAAATACTGCCGTTGTATTTAAAATAGACTTATACTGTTAACACTGCCAAAATTTTTACTTCTTCCTCTATAGTCTGCATGTTCTTTTCCTTATTGTATTGTTTAGAACCTCTGATGTAATATTACGTGGCAATAGTGGGAGAATACATCTTTTTTTTGTCATCTTGTTCCTGGTCATCTAGTTGTCCACCCTATCCCCAACCCTGCTGCTGAGAATTAAAGCAAGGCCTTTGAACTGGACTATATCCCAGCCCCTCTGTATTTATGGTTTTTCAAATGTTAAACTAACATGTTTTTCACTTCTGGGGTAGATCTCAGTTGATCACAATGTTTTTACATAAATTTATGTTTTATGTAAGAATATAATACATTTTGGCAGGTTTAACATACCTGTATCTATGTTTATCCAGGATGTTTGTCTATAATTTTCTTTTCCAGTAGTATATTTGGTTTTGATATGTATATAGTAGTCCATTTAGAATGAGTTAAAAAAAATCCTGTCTTCTTTAAATTTTTGGTAGAATTTTTAGAGAGCCAGTATTATTTCTTACTTAATATTTTATAGAATTTATCAGTGACACTTTTTCACCCCATTTCCTTTTTGACAAGGTTTTAAACTACAATTGAATTTCTTCAGCACATGAGATGCTATCGAGTTATTAATTTCTTTCTACATAATTTTTGACATTCAGTATGTCTTAAGAATTTGTCCTTTTAATCTAAAATGTTCGATTTATTAGAATAAAATTGTTCATAATATTCCTTTATTGCCCTTTTGATATCTGTAAAACCTACAGTGATTATCACTTGTCTTATTTGTCATATGGTAAGATACATCTTTTCTCTATTTCATCTTATCTGTTTAGATGAATTTATTAATATCAGTCTTCTTAAAGAATAGACTTTTGAATTCATTAATTTTTTCTATCATTTGTATGTCTTAAGGTTGAAATTAAAAGCAGATCTTTCTAGATTTTTAGTATAAGTGGGCAGCTAATGTACGTGTCGCTCTGAATGTTGCTTTGGTGGCATCAATCCATTTTCCTATATTATACTGTGTTGTCACTTTCATTCAGTTCAAAATACTTTTGTTGTTGTTGTTGTACTGGGGACTGAACCCAGGATCACCAAACCATAGAGCTAAGTCCCCAACCCTTTCATTTTGATGCACTGTCTTCTAAGTTGTCCATGCTGACCTTGAATTTGGAGGCCTTCAGTTTTAGCTGCCTAAGTAATTGGTATCACAGGTCTGTATCACTGGCCACAGCTCATTCAATTCAAAATACTTTAACATTTCCTTTTAATTTCTTCTTTGACTCTGAGGTTATTCAAAAGTGTGTTATTTGTCTTTTAAATATTTCCAGATTTTTCAGGAATCTTCCTGCTATTGATTTCTTTTCTTTTCTGCTATTGATTTCTAATTTAATTTAACTGTGGCCAGTCAATTATGACTTGAATAGTATTATATTTATTAAAATGTGTGTTATGGCCCAGAATATGTTCTATTTTGATAAATATTTTACTTGCACTTGAAAAAAATGAGTGTTCTGGTGTTTGATATAGTATTCTATACATGCCAATTACGTTAAATTGATAGGTAATATGTGCCAAAATTCTACAGCCTTGATTGTTTTCTATCTCTTTTGTATGTATCTTACTGAAAGAAGCATAGGGAGACATTTGACTTGTCTATTTTTTGCTGGGTCTTCTTAGTCATGAATGAGGTATATATCTCCATTTCCTAATAAGGTTTACATATTTTTCTCTCAATATTTTATAGCTTATAATGTATAGATCTTGCATATTTTTTGTGTAACTTATCCCTCAATGTTTCATATTTTTGAGGTATTATGAATGGTATTATTTCTGAAAAATTAATACTGACTAATCAGAAGCTTTAATTTCTGATTATTCAATATTAATACAGAAATATAACCTAAGTTAGATAAATATAAGAAAATTGAAAAATGTTGCATATCAGACTGTTAACATTGATTGGTGAAGCTACTTTGGGTACAAGATTGAAATGAGGTGAAGAGGGGTGTTTTCACCTAAATGAAGTTAATATGTATTGTTTTTGTTATTTTACATAAAAACTCAATTGATTAAAACCAATAAAATTGTCATCTCTATAACAATGCCCCTCTCATCTTTAGAGGAAAGGAAAGAGCAGATTAAAAGTAGAATGCTGGAATCTGGTCTTGTCCTCATATATTACAGTAGGTTTTTGTGCTGTGTATGAAACTGGTCCAAACTCTGTTGACAGAAGAAGTCCCCATTTCCTTGTGGTGCTTCTGCCTGAAGAATGTAAAGCAAATAAAATTCAATTTGTGATGTCCTGGTTTACAGGCACTCATGGAGATGCCTTTAGAAGTTTGCATTCTGTTAGATGTCTATAAAAGCTCCGTGCCTCCTTTTCTTCTTTGACTTCGATATCCTGAATGTGCGTGAGTTGTTCATTTGTCTGTGTGACTTTGACCACAGTATAAATATTTTGTGGCTGAGTCAATTATGCTATCTTAAGACCCCTTGATAGAGATTCACTTTTTCATTCAAGCTCTTTTGGGGCATGCTCTTAAGGAATCACAATAGGTAACAAGACAAGCAGATATCTGTGGGCAGAGAATTATTTCCCAGGTAAGAAAAACAGAATATGTTTGAGAGAAAGCCTCCTGCTTATCTCTTCCTCATTCATTGAAAGATGATGTGCAGAAAGCCACCCTGCAACTATGAAGCAATTAGCAAGAAGATAAAAACCAGCATGCTGAGGATGATTGAGAGCAAGGAAGGAAAAAGCATGAACTTTCAATAGAAAAACTGAGGTACTAAACTGTTTTGGGTTGACCTTCTTCTAGACTTTGTATTTTCATTTAAAGCCATTGTTATTTAGGCTTTCAGTTACTCAGATATGAACCCACTCGTGACTAGCACAGTGTTCAAAGTGGGGCATCCAAAGTGATGTGGGAAGATCAGGGGGAGCCTTGACAAAGTTAGGAAGGTGAGCAGTAGTTTGATGGGCAAAGAAGAAAGGTGCGATGAACATTTCAGTTATAAAGAACAGAATATGCTGTGATTCATGTGGCACTCCATGATGTGTTTGGGAGTGGTTCAGCTTGGTTAAATGGAACAGCGCCGCTGGTGTTGTGGGATCATGCAGGATTCCCAGCTTGGTTAAATTCAATGGTTCCCAGCGGGACTTCACCATGCAGAGCATTTGAAATGCTATAATTCCTGGGAGGTAAGTGTAGCGCTTAGTAGATGGGACACTGAACAGCCAGCAATGAGAGGAGGGTAAACTAGTACAGATGTCTGACAGAAAGCATGTGTGGTAACAAGCTTTCTCTGTCTTGCTTATACATACAAGCATCTTCTTTTGGGGCAAGAAGGCTTTGCTTCTGCAAAAGAGTCAGGTGATTTCATTTTTTGGAAGGAGAGACTATGACCATCCTAAAAGAGGACCCAAACTGTTCCAGATGGTCACTTTTTAAAGAATTTTGTTTTTATTTTTATTATTTTGATACAGGGTCTCACTATGCAGTTTGGACTTGTAATGATTCTCCCGTCTCCACCACCCTAATGCTGGAGTTATAGGTGTGTAACACCATGCCCAGTCAGGCAGTCACTTTTGAATATCATGAGAATTATATGCTTACACTTTTCAATTTCTCCTTCAATAATTTGTCACTTTTGAAGAAGCTACTGCTGGAACACTGGAATAAGAAATAAACTACGCATGTGAATGAAAAGGTGTTCTTCTGTACTTAGCACAAAGCTTATTCGTCATGGAAATGTTTAATAAGAAGAAAAACTCCAGGTGTTATTCTGCAGCTATCTTAGTTCATTTGTTTAGGATGATAAGGACCAAAGACTGAGTATATTTACAAATATAGAATGGAAGTGCTTGTTTGTTTAAAAAAATATTCACATGATAAAAAGATACAATCTGTGAAGTGAAAGCTTTCCACAATTCTCTTCTCCTTAGAGAAACATTACTAGTAGACTGATGAACTGGAATAAGTTCATATTGATAAAATGACATATTTATTTCCCAACAGGAAGGGATAAAACTGAGGTTTACATTTCTTGGGCAATGTACTGTATGATGAGCACCATTGCTTAAATGTTCAGTGAATGTTTTTCCAGGAGGAGGCTGAAAGGAAGATTGTTTTGTTTTTCTCCAGGTCCACAGGGATGCACACACTAGACCAGCAAGCAGATTAAGCTATTATCTATTCAGATTGGAGGATGCCTGTGCCCTATAGTTAAATATTTTGAATATTACTCCTTCCCTACATGCTGAACTGTGTTCCCCCAAAAACCATGCACACTAATTTATTGAGTATGGCTGCATGTGGAGACAAAGCCCTCAAAGAGATACTTAAAGTGAGATGAGATCATAAAGACGGACCCACTTCTGATAGAATTAGTGTCCTTCATAGAAGAGGCACCAACCCACACCTTATCCTCACAGGAGGATACAAGAAGAAGGTAGATATCTGTAATTCAAGGACAGAGTCTATGCCAGACTCTGAATGGTTGGCATGTTAATCTTGGACTTTCCATATTCCAGAACTGTGGGAATATACATTTCTGTTGTTTAAGCCACTTAGCCTATGAAATGCTATTATGACAGCCGGGCAGACTAAGACACTTCCAAAAAAACACTGATTCTCCCTAAAAATTTAGGATGACAGTTCATTTAATTATCTTTAGGGCATAGTAGCTTGAAAGGTGATTTTTCTTGAGATTGGAATTTATTTGATCATATGTAATTACACAATTGCAAATTCTAAATTCAAGTTTTTGACAGCATTAACCCCACCTCTGCCAACTCTACACCCTCTGAAAAAGAAAGTTGTACTCAGAAGCAATTCCATACGTAATTCCTAGCCAAGGATCACTTCCAAGTCCACGGTCCACAGGCAGCTTTCCCTGTGCCCCATCCTTAAGTCTGAAAGTTTGGATGATAGCAAAGGTCTTGCCACAGGAATGTCAGGGCTCATGTGCCTTGAAGAAAGGTATAAGCCAAGCAATCATTTGGGGCAAACATCCCCTGAAGTGGGCCATGGAGAGAGAGGGAGGCCGACAGTCAGTTTGACTCCTGTTATAGGTTTTGCAGGGATTTGTATTTTGCCTTCATTTTCCATTAAGAGTGCATTTGGTCTAGTTGTCCACCAAGGGTGCTTCTCTCACTCTCTTTCGCCATTGTTGCCACTACTCCTTCCATTCACTCGTGCTGTTTTGCTGTGTCCACCCCCATGGACTGCTGCCCTCTCCCATATGCTGCTCTACCTTGGAGCCAGTTGAGTATGCACTGAACCCTCCACAAACTGTGAGCTAGATAAACTTTTCTTTCCTTAACATTTGGTGTTGGGTATTTTGTCCCAGCAATGAGAGAAAGGTAACTGGGACACTCATGTTTGATAAAAAAATTCTAAAAGAGAAATTATTCAACTTTCTTGGGAAAAGTGGGCTCTTTCCGTATTTATCTGAAGGTGACTTTATTGTATAATTAATATATTTCATTCTTAATATGGCTCTTCAGGATTTAGTATCAAATAGTTAATTGCTGATTTTTCTTTTCCTTTTTTAACTTCATACTGAGCAACCTTCAAGACAAATTTCTCAAGTGTGTGTTGTTTTTTATTTTATTTTACTTTGCCAAGAATCAAACTCAGGGGCCTGCTCTTGTCAGGCATGTGTTTGTACCACTGAGCGATATCCCCAGACCATGACCAGTCCTTATATAGAGTTGAAGTCTTTCAATTAGATGGAAATTTATTTCATTATATGATATAAAGCTATTATTCTAAAACTTTGAAGACTAGCTTACCATACTCCTGAAAGGTAGGAAAGACCTAAGTCTACTAAATAGGTATTTCATATCTCCCCACTAGGGTTCTTATCCATTAGGATTTCTCTGTAATGCCCTGAAGATGCCTGGGCATCTTGTTTTCAAAAACAATTGGGCCATGCCTAACAGGGAGGGAGTCCGTCTTAGCCAGGCTTGGTGGGTCTGATGGGAACGGACTAGTGTGAGGGGACTGGATGGGCCACATCATGTCATTCATTCCCACTCGTGAGCTACGGAAGAAGTGTGAGGTGAACTCTGAATCATACTTAATGGTCACAGTGGCTTCACGATGACAGTTGATGTCAGTGTCCTACATCACACACCACAAAAATCAAGATCATCCATTGGAAGGTCTCTCTTTGCCTGCTATCAAGCAGCACACTTTTTCACATCCCACTCAGATGTAATATATTTCATGTGCTCTCTTTCTTAGTAAGAAAACAAATCTTAACTGAAGCCTCCCTGTCCTTACAGGTCATTTGTCCTCTTGGAGAAAACAAAACTCCAGAATCTCCATGCTGTGAACATGCAGTCTCAGATCATGGTGGGTTTCTGGGAAAGAGCCAGGAAGGTTGTTTCTACAGGAGAAATGTCAGCACTTTTCTTGTGGAAATTTAATTAGAAATAGGATGGTGGTTCAGCCTAGAAAAGAGATCAAAATGAAACAAGCTGGTGTTTTCATCCTTGTCCCTTAATGGACCATAATCCTGGTCATAAAAACCCACCACTTAAACTTTGGCAGTCTTGCTTTCCCAGGAAGCTTTATTATTATTCACTTGCATCAAGACACAGCTTCTCCACATCAAGTTGGAGCTGAGGCCATGGGTGAAGAAAATGTGTTTGTGGGCAAGTCAGGGCTTTCCATTGGTCTTACGCTAAGCTGTGCGTGGCCTTCTGAGGCTTCTTGATGTTTTTCTGGGTGGAGGAAGTATGCTCCATCCCATTCCATATGAACCATCTATCTGGCTGAGGATGCAAGGAGAGGTGTGAATTGTGAGCCACAGGTTTTTGGGGAGTGTGGCAGAGAAAGTCACAATTGCATACCACTTCTCCTTTGAATAGATCCAGGATCCTGTAGATAATCTCACACAAAAGGTCTGATCTGCTGGTCATCTGGAAGAGGTGTTGCTAACCAGTCTTCTCTCATGTATGCCATACATCAGTCAGATTAACCTTGGGCACTTCTAGCCTTGGCAGCTGGCCCTGAACACTTCGTAGTCAGGAGGTCTGCTCCAACCTGAGACTCCTCAGACCCTCCCCTCATCAGGAAGTTGTGTGCTGAGAAGGCCTGAGCTTCTTTCTGGACGCCCTCACCTTCCTCCATTATAATAGGAAATGGGATTTGCTCCAGGAAAAACCCATCCTCGACTGCCTTCTGTAGCTTGTATGTCAAAAGTGGAATCACTCCAGGGATCACCTGCATGGGGGTAAGCCATATTTCTCTGATTCTTATAAAAACAATTCACATCCAAATTAAACCTTTTTTTTAGGCACAATAGACTTCTGATCACTCTTGTGACCTAAATAGCAGCAGAAAGTACAATGGGAAGTGAAATGTTTTTACTTAAGATGACTAAGTCTTACTTCTCCCCAGTAAATGATTAAAAGTCTCAGATTCATATTGCTTCCTTTGTTGCAGAACTCTTGAACCCTGGAGAAAGGCTGGCTGGCTCTTATGTGTCCACTCTGTTATGGTGGGGTGAGAAGCCAGTGCAGCCTGCTTTTCTAGCTTTCAGTGGGCTAAGTGAAAACCATTTTTGTGGCTAAACTGAGGGTAGAAACATTGTGTAGGCAGGAGGCAATTACCCGGGTTGAATAAGGGCCAGGCCAATAGAGTTCAGTTGTTCCTTTTTGCAAAAATTACCATCTGGTGTTTAACAGGCCAGCATAGTTAGCCTGGCATTAATTTACACCTCATCCTGGTAAAGCACCTTTGAGAATGGAGATGCCTAACAATATCATACTGTTCCCTGACTCCAGGGGAATGGTGCGGATGCTAAGCAGAGATGGGAACTGTTTGCCGAAGAGAGCAGATTCCAGAACTAGAGCAAGAGTTCACCAAAAGGCCACCAAAGTAGAAAGCAGCAAGAATCCCCACAGGGGGATGGGCCCAGGTGCTAGTTGTATGCTGATTACATTTGTTCATCTCGCTGAGGCTTCCAGATGGCTTGTCCAACATGGTGCTAGCAGGACTGAAGCAAGTAGCTTGCAGAGATGGCTGCGGTAGCCCATTCTCAGACTGGAGGAGATGCGGATGTAGGTGCACACCTGGCTGGGGCTCTCACAGCACAGGTGGCACAGGGCAGGTCTCTTCCTGGAGATGGGAGCTTCAGAATGAATCAAAGGCAGGGGATTTCAAAGTCCAGGAACAGACATCACGATGCCAGGAACGCATGAAGTAACGTAGGCTGAGCCTCCCTAGTCCAAGAAATCTGAAATGCTTCCACACCTGACCTCAGAGGACAGGCTCAAATCAAAACTCAGGTCACTGAGACTGGTGTATACAGTTACCTTTAGACTATGTATATAATGTATGTAAGAGTCATAAATGAATTTTGTGTCACATGTTGGGTCTTGTCCCCAAGATATTTCATTATGAATGCCTACATAGTCTCAAATACAAAAAAATAACTGAAACCTGAAATGATTTTCATCCAAATGATTTTAGATAAGTGTGATGTTTGATACAACTTGAGATTCAGAAGCTTGAAAATTTGGGTGGATCCGAGATTCCATGGCCTGGGGCATGGGGAGGGGTCGAGGAAGGCTTCTGCATGGCCCGCTCCCTTGAAGGAGCTTGATCAGCACAGCCACAGCACTTTGGAGGAGCTCTGGTCTTCACAGCACCCACTGCCTCTTCCTGGGAGGAGCTCTGGTCTTTGCAGTCAGCATGGAAGGAAGAGAGAGGGGCTTGATCGATGCTGCAGCTGCTGCTCCTCCTCTGCTCTTCATTGTTTTCTGCTGCCATGGACCTGCTATCGTGTGCCTTGGAGCCAGTGGAGAATGGACCGAAACCTCCACTAACTGTGAGCTAAATGAATCTTTCCTTCCTTAATTTTGGGTGTTGATATTTTGTCCCAGCAATGAGCAAAAAATAACTGAGACAATAAGTGGTACTCAGCTGACTTACATAATGTAAAAAAAAAATATATGCAATTTATATCCCTTTGGGATTCACTATGTAGCCCTTGCTGTTCTGAGCACTTTACATAAACTAACAACATTAATCCTTCCAGCAGCTCTATGAGCTACAGGTGTTATTATTCCTGTCTTCTAGTTGAAGGAAATAGAGGACAGAGCACATACCATTCAACCAGAGCTCTCCAGAGACCAAGTAGCAGAATCTTGAACTTGGAACAAGATAGAAAATTAAATGTAAGCATATGAAATTGTATGAATTATAACAAAATAAAACAGTATGGACTAAAACATAACCTTGTAAAACTATGACATTTTGGTTATTAATAATGTGTTTTCTTAATATTGAATACATTCTTTTTTTATGAGCAGAATATATTTATTGAGGGAAACAAAGCTCCTGTCCGAGAGAGGGAAAGAAGGGGGGCCCGAGTGGTCATCCCCTAAATACATTCTTAAAGAGACCGAATCACCTTATGATTGTTTTCCTTTTGTTCAATATAATATTCCTTACATTGTAAGGAAAGAGCAATTATTTATAACCCTGAAGAAATATTGTTTCAATAGCTGTTGAAATGATGAAACCCCAAACATCTTTCTGTGATCTTGATAAATAGTTAAAAGAAACTAGTGTTTAATAAGCCAGTAATTTATGGAAAATTCAGTGAATTAGGGATTTAAATAAATAGACACATTTTCAGTAATTAGCTTTTGTCGAACCTTTTTCTGTTGTTGACTTAGACTGAGGTCTGTCTCAGTTACTTTTCACTCACTGCTGGGACAAAATACCCGACACTCAAAAGGAAGGAAGGAAAGGCTTATTTAGCTCACAGTTTGTGAAGGTTTCAGTCTATATGTGGTTGGCTCCCAGGCACAGTGACACCTGGCAGTGAGTCGCAGTTCATGGCAGCAGAAAACAGCAAAGAGCAGAGGGAAGGGCAGCTGCTGTGGCCTTGCCAAGTCTCCCTCTCTTCCTTCCACGCCGACTGTGAAGACAGCGGCTGCTGTGAAGACCTGTACTCCTCAAGATCCAGGCTCCTGTGAATTGGCAGCTCTTCAGCAGAAGTCACTTAATTAGACTTCTAAACTTCTCAAGTTGATACAATGTATCAACCAGTACAAGGTCACAGACCCAGAGACAATAAGGAAGAAATACTTCCTCTAGTACCTGCCATCCATAGATTAAGGAAGAATTTAAATTTTAAGCACAATGATTCTTTTCATTGCACCCAAAGAGATTTGCCAATGTGACATGGCAAAGAAGCTTGGTTGGTCTGGACAAGAGAAGTTAGGTGATGCAACTTTATGATTGGTTCAAGTTTAGGATTCAAAGGCAGTTCTAACCTCGAACTCTGGGACCTTCCCCCTATATAAGAATATGTTTACATGAGTTTTAACATACTAGTAAATGTTTTGTGTGGAAACAGGTAGCTAACTAGACAGAGCTCTGAAATCTCATTAGCGTTCTGTTTTGAACTCACTCTAGAAGTATACCTGTGGTGCTTTATTTTCTACAAATTTCTTGCAAAGGGGATTGGATGTAAAAGAAAGAGACTAAAACAAAATAAAGCAGAGCAAATGTAAAACAAAACAAAGCGAAAATACCCCAACTAATTTATTCACAATCCTGACCTGAGTAGTGGATAATGCTAATGAAATGGTAACTTTTGGACTGATGACTTGATCATATTCCTGTACACAGTACCAGAGCATGGCTTCTCTGGAATGTTTCTATAAGATCTTTCCATCTTAGCATTTCCACACTTTCCCTCTTCTGTCAGACTTCCTGAAGAAATTCTCAGGGATTAATTCTGCCAGTTTCCAAGCACATTGGTCCTCTTTTTGTGTCTAACGGTGAGCTTCAATTATGTATGCCACACAGGTGTCTGTGTCATGTTCGCATGAACTCAGCACTGCTGTGAACAAACTACATTCATTGAGTTTGTAAATATAGCATAAGACTTATTTCTATTGGGGTATAAGGCAGGAGCAGAACTCACCCTTCTGCCTTTCTTAATGCTAGGAAATCAGCAGTTTAACCTCTCTTTGGCTAGCATCTTATGGAGAGAAGCCTTCCTTCCAAGAAAACTGAGTATTTTTAGCATTTCACATCTATTACATGTGACTTATTCTAGATCTCTCCTTTTTCTCCCCATAAACCTTTTAATAAAAGATGACATTCTTAAAACAAAGAGCATTTTTCTCTCCAATCCTCTTTTGTGGCTTTCTAATAAATTTTTTAAAATATAAAAACAGGCTGTTAACACTGAAGACAATCTTTAAACAGGGCTACTAGCTGTTCAATGGTTTCCTCAAGCTGCAGGACTATAGGAGAAGCTTGTGGCAGTTAACAACTATTCTGCTTTATAGGAATGAGAATTTGTTTTTGAGGCAAATTACCATATAGCATCAGCCTAGGAATAAAAAAACTGACATAGTTTGGGGGTGTTTTGTCCAGTTTCCTCTTCCCAAAATCACCTTTGTCACAGGTCACAATAGCCAGGGGTCTCCAGCTCCACCCATGCGGGGAAGCATGGTACAAATGAGCTGCCAACATTTGTCTTTCTTTGGGTTCTTCGTCTTCAAAAGGGCAGAATTTTCTCTAGTCATATGTATTTTATTTACATCTCATACATATATGGACAAGAATGGTTAACCTAAACTAAGAAATAGAACATTTTCCCAGTACAATTTTGGTAATATATACAAAGATTGCAGCTGCCCATGGGTCTGTTTTGCTTTGCAAACTATACTGATGGACACAGCTCTATTTTTAAACTAACACTTTATTTTCACTTGTCAATGCAATTTTTGTCTTGTAATAATATTTGCAAAGTTGAAATGTTTTTCTAGTGCTCCAAATAGAACTTTTGAGAAAAAAGATCACACTTAAAAATCATTATGGCCTCTCAGTTCCAAGAGAATAATTCACTGAGAAATGGCACAGATTTGGTTTTCATTGAAGAAGCATTTTGGTTTTTTAGCTATGTTATTTATTACTTGATATTGAAACAGAAGCAGTTTGTGCATGGGGTATGGCATATTTTGGAAGGAGGCCTTTCTACATGTGACCTGGAAAATGATAATAAATTGGTCTGTAGTTCAGATGAATAAATGCATGAACACAAAGCTATTTACAGTGTCTCTGAATTTATAATGGAATAAGGGGAAATAAACAATATTGAGATTTGGGGGCACTGAGAGGTGAGTAGAAGAATCTTTTAAACAAGGGAATCTCAGGGCAAACAGTATCAAAAGTACTTCTTGGGAAATCACACAGTGATATGCATGTAAACCAAGAAGAATGAAAGGATGAATTGTATGTTCAGAGGAAATAATTGGGCAGGAGGTACATAAAAGTCATTGGCTTTATTAATAAGCCAAAGATAAGAAATGCTCTTGAATACAATAATAAAACCTAAAGGTGGTTTATTTGCAGAAGTCAGACGAGTATCAGCCACAGTTTCCTTCTAGAGAGCTAGTTCTAAAAAAACAGAGGAGAAATTCCCGCCACATCTTATTCCAAACATATGTTGCCGGACAGCTCACAGAAGCACAGAACTGATCGTGCGGCTTGGGCATCTGTGTCTTGGTCCAGCTGAAAGGGGAAGAGGAATCCTTTGGATGCCAGACTCCCAGGAAGATTCTTTCTCATGCCAACTAATGTTCCTAACCACAGCTGCCTAAGGCTGTGCTTCAGAGTACTCATTTTTTTGAAAATAGGTTTTATGAATTACTGTACCCTCACTCTCAACTTTCCTACTTAGTTGGATATAGACTTTGTAGAGTGTTCTACCTTTTATGTCAGAACACAGAGTAATATACTTCTCATTCTATATCATTTTTCAAAGAAAATGATTTTTTCCTAATTTTCTATTGACATTTGTTTAAAACAATTTATTAGCTAAAATTTCAAATCCAAAACAAAGAAAGAAAATAAACCAGAAGGAAGCCCAGTGTATCCATTATGCAGCTTTAAGAATGACTGATATTTTGCCAGTCCGGAGGAAAGTCTCCATAAAGTCCAAATGTCAGGATATACTTTTTTTGCACATAGACTTGTTCCATTGAAGAGGCATAGAAATTGAACTCTTGTAAATTTATTAGGAACTCTTGCTCTTCAAAAGGATCTTAAGGAAACTATTTGCTAAAGTGAATGATCACATTTTTATTCCTATGTTTTATACTTTCTTTTGTGGACCAGGGATTGAACTCAGGCCCTTGCACTTGCCAGGGAAGCGCTTATTCCACTGAGCCATCTCCCCAGCCCCTTCCTATGTTTTATAAATAGAGAAAAATTTTCTGTCCTCTTTCTCTTCCTTCCTTCCTTTTGCTTCAATAGGTATTATTTTTGCAATACATTCAGTGAAGAATTTTTTTTTCTAAAGGAATTTGAAAGCTGATAATATTAATGGGAAAGTGGTAGGGTGTTTTGAAGTTTTTATTTTTAATTACTACATGTGTAATTCATATTTTGTGGTTAATCTGGTGAGACAAAACCCTGAAACCTCTTGATTAGGAATTGTTACATCTTTATCTCATAATTGTCCACTTTAAGCAAGATATGATCATTATCTGAGAATTTCACCCCCTAAAAGATCAGGTCAAAATTGTGCTTCTTAGGGAATGAGTATCAACAGAATCTTGGAGAAGAAAGCATGTTTCACTGCAGCTTGGCCATGACTCTCTCTTCTGGGTAGAGACAGGATATTTTTTTGCAGTGTTGCAGATCCTTTCCAAAGAGCTACTCTCTCCTGGTTGAGAGAATTGTAATCCCACTTGGAATGGCAATGTGCCCCCTTCCTTCACTGCATGCTTCAGTCTCTCTAGTGAGTCATTAGTAGAAATTTGCTAGGAATTTTAGGGAAAGAATAAGTTGTCAACTTTTTATTTTTTTCCTTTTTCTGCATTGGATACTTGAGGTGGCCTGTCATTCTGTGACTAGCAGGTAAGAAGCCTGAGGATGATATGGTAAGGGAGGAGTCGGGGCCCTGGATCCTGCAGTGGGGCTGCTATACCTGCGTGGACTCAGGGCTTCCTGCTGTACTGGAGAATTAGATCCTGTTTGGCTAAGTTAGGTTTCTGTTACATCCATATAAATGCAATTGGTGAGGGACCGATGCATAGCATCTTAAGGCACCTTGCTGCTTCTCACCACAATTTTGAATATTTTCTTTGTGTACACCTTAAATTAGGGAAACAGTCTGAGAGAATGCTGCATTCAATAACCAAGTAGTGAATATCTCTGTCAAAAATAGCCCATAGTTTGTTCTGAGAACACATTGAAAACATTCAAAAACTTCTTTCTGGGTCTGCATTTATTAAGCAAAGAGGAGAACTGAAGAAATCTCTTAGAGAAGCTTGTCTTCCTCAACACCGTCATGAGAACTTTTCACAAGAGTGGGGCACTGGTGACTTAGAGTTGTTAAAAGGATCACTTTTGGAGCTGAGGAAATGGCTCAGTAAAATAAGCGCTTCCCTGGCAAGTGCAAGAGCCTGAGTTCAGTCCCCCGCCTCCTGAAAAAAGATCACTTTCCTTTGCTGATGTATCTCTGCTTTCCATGGTTATAGGTACTGCATAATCTAAAATATTTAGGTTTGTGTAAAAACACTTTTATCGTCTAGCTGAGAAGGTGAAAGGAGGGTGACTTCCTCTGCAGCCAGGCAGACATGGCAGGAGTCACCAAATGCCTCCAGATGTTCAGAGGGCCATGTGTAAGAGAAAGGACAGTATGACTGGTGTTTCTGAGAAGTGACACCACCTAACACAGTAATCCATGCAATTGGACAAATTGGTTTGAAAAGGAAGACAGCTGGCTTGGTTCCAACACCACTAAAACTACGAACCACAGTGGCAGAATAACACCCAGAGGGCAGGGCGTTGGTCGTGCACTGCACGACAGAGCTGGATCTGGGTCAGTGAAGAGAGTGTGCTCAAAGCACTCCGTCTTAGTTTCCTGTTTTCCATCTGGCATGCAGCAGCCGTGCAAGGGCTGTTGACAATGTGTAAATGTAAACAGGTCAAAAAGCAGGACTGATTTTTTTTTTTCCAGGCAGAAAAATTTCCAGCAATTTATCTTGAACGCAGAACTCAGGCAGTCCTCATTCTCCGTGAGGCCACACGTTGCAGCCAATCATTTACGACTCCCAGATCTTGGCATTTCATTAAACCCAAAGCATTTGACAAACTGTATTTTCAAATAGTTTTTCCACAAGTTGGTTTCTAGTAGGAGGAGGCATTTATGATGAGTTGACTTATTCCTTGCTTTTCGGAGATGCATAAAAGAAGTTCTTCTATAAACAATGGAATTGCATGGGGGGCGTTGAAGACCAAGGCATGGATAAGATGTCAGTTCGGCATGGTGACAAGGCTCAGCACGTGCGCCTGCGAAGGACCCAGGTGAAGGTCGCCTTTGTGCCCTGTGGGCTAATTGTGCTGTCTGAAGGTTGGCCCCCTTCCAGCCTGAACCTGGAGTGGCTTGCTCTAGAGCCCAGGCTGCCTGCGTATGTGCTTATTACGACTAATCACAGTGAAATCATTCACAGACCTTGGGAGTAACATGTGTAAGGTGATTTATTTATCTATTTTGACTAATAATCTTAACTTGTCATTTCGTTTTTAAAATTTGATAAACAGACTGGGAGTTTGAAGAAGGAACTGTTTGTGTTAAATTTATAACCCTGCCTGGCATTTTGGGGCTGGTTGTTGCTTTTGGATTTCTTTGTTTTTCTCAGGAGAGAGAGAGAGAGAGAGAGAGAGAGAGAGAGAGAGAAGTAACAGGGGCTCTCATGGTCATCCCCTTCTGCTACTCCCTAGCATGTCAATATGATGTTACACAGAACAGTTGTGCAGGATTTACAGAATGCACGGCATTTTCCAAATTTCTTTACAACAATGCAGGGGAAAATTGAAAATATGAGTATAGTGTTTTATTAGTACAGATTTTGCTTTTTCTTGATGCATATATGGAAACATTTTATCAACAATTTGGTTATTTTGGTAAACAAAATAAAAAGTCAGATTCCCTAATAGGTTTTCTTGCTTATTTCCCCAGATACTGTTTTCAGGCAGAATTTAGTGATCGGTATGAGCTCATGTCCCTGTCTGCTAAATTGACTTCACCTCTTAAATGTTTCAGGTCTGTTTCTCTGAACAGAGAGGCAAGTGCTTGCACTATTTTCTATGACTGCTGCAGTCACAGTCACAGTCATGTGACCCACTCAAGGGGTCACATTGACAAGCGACACATCGACCTCCATTTTGACCCAATGCACAGCTGACTGCTAAGTTTCCTGCTAGCCTCTGCCTGTGCAGACACAGGCCCGTGTGGTGTAGATTACACAGCAAGTACAGGCAAAGAAAATCAGAGATGGGCAATTATCAGGATAACTGAGATTGAGAGCTACGTGTGCTTGAAATATATTCAGGGAAAAAGTAGTTTTGCGGGGATTTGTTTCGAGTTTGGCAAACGTTCTGTAAAGGACCAGAGTAAATATTTAAAAATTTTGTAGACCATACAGTCTCTGTTGCTAACATTCAGGTTTTTCATAGTATAAAACAGTCATCTGGAAACCTAAAGGTGGAGCTGGGAACATAGCTCGTTGGTCTAAGTATGCCTGCCAGCTAGGGAACCCCAAACATGTGAAGCGACCAAATTGAGGTGTGGTGGCACATGCCTGTAATCCCAGGACTGGGGAGGCTGAGGCAGGAGGATCACTATAAGACTGAGCTGCATAGTGAGACCCTGTACCAAATAAATAAATAAGATTAACAAACTTTAAAAAATACTTAAAGAGGTGGGCACAGCTCTGTTCCAATAAAACGTTTTAGTTAGCAGTTTGCCAGCTTAGCCTGTGGGTTTAGCTGATTCTTCACCTAGTCCAATTTCTTTGCCTTACAAAGTTTGCAAATGGAACCAGTGCGATAAAGCAAATCACTCAAAATCACGCAGACAGCTATTACATGAGTACCCAGTCCTGGCTCCTGCGATGGGCCCACACCCAGGCTACTTTTCCCTGGGTTGCTCTCTGTGGATCTTCAGGCTCCACATTGTTAACCCTGGACAAGGAGTGATTACTTTGCTTGCGAGAGTGCTAGTCACATGTGTGTGCTGAAGTACATGAGTGTAGATTTGATTAATGCTATTTATGGATGTTAAAGTGAGTAAAATTGTAAGAAATCTGAGGCATCTGGAAGCTATTCATTTTCCAAAAACTATTTTATAGGGTCTCATCCATCAGTCTTTCCAGTCGTTCCAACTCTTCCTGTGTCTATGCCTTGGAAACTGGGGTGAGACTGGCTGAGAGTGCTGACAGCCTCCGGGAAGTACCATCTTCCAGATAGAAAGTGGGGAAACTGGTACCTTCTGGAAATCAAGGCTGATGCTGTGGTCTGGGGTGTCTGGAGAAGTAGGTGGGAAGGTTTAAATCGCATTAGGTTGCACAGTCTTATTTTTTATGTATTTAGTACAGGGTCAACAGGGTCTCATTACACAGACTAGACTCATAGTGATCCTCCCGTTTTCAGCCTCTCAAGCGCTGAGTTTCAGGTGTGCACCACTGTGCCCAGTCTCAGTTGCCCTCTCAGCACGCCCTGGGGTTGGGCTGGCATGTCACGTGGGGGGACTGAACCCCGGTCCCTGCGTCTGCCTAAGCAGGCCCTTTAATCCACTAAACTATGTGGCTGGCCTGCACAGTCTTTTTGAGGTTTGTTGGTCTGCTGTGAATAGATGCTGCTTTCATCTGCCCTATTCCTGGTCCATGAACCAGACTGTGTGGGGCAGGATGGTCACGTGGCACCAGCTAGGAGCGTCATTGGCCTTCTCGAGGACAGTAGAAGGGGATAGCAATAGTGAGGGTATCCTTGCCTCGTATGGAGAGGTGAAAGCCAGAGCAGTCCGATGCACGCTGGCAGTGGACAGAGGGTACCTGCAGCACACACAGTGTGTGAGACAAGGGGGACAAGGCATGTGAGCCCCTTTCTGCCAAGAGTGTGGCAGCTCTGTTCTCCAAAGCCCGCCTTTGCCTTGGGGAGCCACCCACCTACCTTCCTGCCTTTATTTTCCTTGAGCTATTTTTAGTTGCGATTTTGACACCCACAAGCAAACACTGCAGAACTTTTTTCCATCTCCTTGGTAAAAATATCTGTCTTCAAATGTCAAGTTGTATATAAAAATCCATAGTTTCATAGAAAATCTGTTTCTTTTTAACAAAATCAATGGAGCTATATTTTGCCTACATTCATTATGTTTCTGAGAGAAGCAAAGAAAGATACCTTTCAGTGTCTGTTTAAGATGGAATATAAAATCCTATCCAGAACTTTGCAAATCGGTATCCACACATTCTTAGGATGCAGTTGTACATAAACCCATCTGTCTTCTCCCTTTGCCTGAAGTTAAGGTTGCTTTGTGAGCCATGCCTATTTGCATTATTGACAAATAAAAGAACAAATAATGAAGTTTCCACAGAAACTTAGGGCACAAGAGAGAAATCCAGAAGCCAGAAGACAGTGCATTCACCACTATAAGCACTTTATTCTTGACCTTTGAATGCATAAAACTACTTCACCACTGTCCTTTGATGTAGTGAAATAGAAGTTACATTCTTCACGGCAGAAAGTCAAGTGCAGAACTGGAAATGAATATCCTCAGTGTTCACAAACAAACTATAAATTTGAAGGAAGAAAGTTTCCATTTGATGTATTAATTTTTCTATGAGAGGGTCCACAATAGTTTTGATGAATAACATGTTTTCAAGTGTCCACTTGATGCTGTGT
This sequence comes from Ctenomys sociabilis, assembly GCA_004027165.1. Lineage (NCBI taxonomy): Eukaryota > Metazoa > Chordata > Mammalia > Rodentia > Ctenomyidae > Ctenomys > Ctenomys sociabilis. The sequence continues at coordinate 206,152 of PVKA01000100.1, read as the reverse complement.
AATGTGATAAACCTAGGAAAATTTCTGAAAGAAAACTTTAATCATTTTGATTCCTGGTGGCTAAGCTATTCTTCTGAGTCTTTATAACTCATGTACAGCACAGTTCACAAATCTTAAGTGTGCAGCTTACTCAATGAATTTTGGTTTGTGGAGACACCCAGGGAGCGAGATTTACAGTGCTTGCGCATTCCAGAAGGTTCTCTAATGCTCCCTCTTGGTGGATATCCCCAACCAAGCTAACCACTCTTCTAAACTCTGGTGCTGTAGATTATTAGTTTTGCCTCTTCTTCAACTTTACATAAATAGAATCACACACTATACATCCTTTCAAGAATTGGCTTTTGTTTTTTCATTCTCTGGCATATCTTTGAGAATCACCCGTGCTGTTGTTGAACAGTCACAATATTTTTTAACCATTTTGTCGCTGATGGAAATTTGGGCTGTGTCTAGTTTAGGACTAGTTTACATTAAGGTACAAGAATATTCCATGTTTATCTCTGAATGGACATATGCACCAGGAATAGAATTTCTAGATCACAGAGTAGGCATATGTTTTTCTCTTAGAGATATTGGTAAATAATTTTCTAAAGTCATTGGCTGAAACCCAGGCAAAGTTCTGAAAGATAACTTTAATCATTTTGATTCCTGGTGGCTAAGCTATTCTTCTGAGTCTTTCTAACTCATGCATGGTAAAGCTCACAAATCTGAAGTGTGCAGCACAGACAGACACTGACATTTCAAGACAGTCTCACCAAAAACGCATGGGAGCTCCAGTTGCTTCACCTCTTCCTCGGTTAACTTTATCTTTCCTTTATCTCTGTTGGTGGCTGTCTTAGTGTGTTCCAGCTGCCATCACAAAACACTGCAGACTGGGCAGCTTGAACGGTAAGAATTGACTTTGTTAGAATTTTGGAGGCTGGAGGTCTAAGATGAGCATGCTGGCAGATTTTGTTGCCAGTGAGGGCACGGTGCCTGACTTGCAGACAGCTGCTTTCTCGCCGTGGTGCCTCAGGTTTTGCGAATGGTGTCTTTGTACAATTTCATGAAAAAAATCTCAGATCCACCATCATGCAGCTCTTACTACTACCCTGTTTCAGCGTTTAGTATTTAAGTGTTGACGTCTTCCTTTTCATACCTGACAAAGTGTTTTCCTTTATATAAAAAAAATCAATTCTATTAGGAGTTTATTAACTTTATTAATCTTTTCAAACTGCCAATGTTTGAGTTTGTTGATTTTTTTCCATTGAATATTGATTTTATATTTCATTGATTTCTGTGTTTGCCTTCACTGTTGTGTTCTCCTCAAGCTTTTTGAGACAGAAACACTTCTTAATCTTCAATCTTTCAAAAATATATGCATTTACTTAATATATTCTTTATATTCTAGTATGTGTGCTGCCAAAGCAAACACACATTCTTTATATTTTAACATATGGATTTAGTTTAATAAATATCATTTTAAGTACAGTCTTAAGGGGCTGAGGAGATGGCTCAGTGGAGTAAGCACTTCCCTGGCAAGCACAAGGGCCTAAGTTCACTCCCCTGTTCCACAAAAAAAAAAAAAAAAAAAAAAAAAAAAAAAGTACAGTCTTAGCTAAACTTCACAAATTTTGATATACTGTATTTTTTCTTCTTCACATTTTTTTTTAACATTTCAACTGTTTGATTTTTATTTATCATCGCTGTTTCTCTATATCAATGATTACAGAAGACAATTTTTCTGATTTCAAGTTTAATTTGTTGACACTTATTTTATGGACCAGTGAGCAGTTCATTTTGGTAAATGTTTTACAGGCTTTGGAAAGACTGTACAGTCTCCAGAAGTTGGGTGGGGTATTCTAAGTAGGACAATCAAGTTGTGTTGATCAGTCATGCTGTTCCCGTTAGCTGTGCTTTTTAGGGATCTTTTGTTTGCACATTCTATCTGTTTCTGAGGAAGGCGCGTCCAGTGGGCGCTGCCCTGTACACCCGCAAAGGCTGCTCTGCCATTACAGAATGTGTGATAGCCAGCCCTGGAGTTATGGTCAGAGCTCACGCCCGGTCCTTTCCAGACTAGACATCTTTAAGATGAACCAGAGGCCGGAGCTGAACATTCAGTGCCGTGTGTGCATGACAAACCAAGCACTTTCAATTATAAAATTGACTTAGGGTTAGTTTTTCCAAATAATGTCTTTGGTCTGCTATTTCTTCTTCTTTATATCAGGCCACAAAAATGCTCACCGTCTTCTCCTCCAGGCTACAGACTGCACACGCAGGCTCTACACATGGCCTGAGTGACCGCAGTGAGGAACGGGAGCGCAAATAGGTATCACAGCGTGGCCGAGGGGTGCGCAGTAAGGGCCTGTTAGCTGTGGAAATTTGTTTCCCCGGCAAATTCTAATTTTGGAGGTGGGGTCTGTGAAGTCTGGGTTCACCCCACCTTCACACACTCTCTCTCTCTCTCCGTGAATGCTGCCCAGAAGGGCCTCATACTGATTCATGATTGTCCATGGCTAGGGGGCTCGCACCAGGCAGAGGCCTTCTCGGGAGCAAAAAGCCACAGAGAGACGTAAAATTCAATCCTCTTCTGTCCCTTTCTAGATGTTGGACTGTCAGCAAAATCACCCTTGAGCCTCAGTGTTTATCTCTATAAAATCTGATTTATAGGATAGATGGTCAGAATGATTGAGGAACTCCTAGCACCGCGCCTGGCTGTAGTGATGATGAGCAGACGTTACTTCCGGCCCTTTGTTTCTCAATATCTTAAGTGGGAGAATGGGTCCGGCTCCTCCTTTGGGCTTGGCTCCTTTGAGCCTCCTCTGGGCCATGGCTGGGATTAGGGAGGGTCGAGGTCCACTGACTCAGGCCCCACAAACCGCATTAAAGTTTCCTCCATGAAGGAACCAGGACAAGCACTCAGCTAGGCCTCAGCCACGAGCCTCAGTTTACACTGAGGACCTTTGGGGTCCTTGCTCGGAGCACACACACCAGCCCATCCAGGAAAATCTGGACTTCACTTCTGTCCAAACATAGAAAAGTCCCTTACAAATCAGAAGTCAATCCCAACACAATACTAATGTTTTCCTTCGCCACAGGCCTGGGATCTGTTTTCACTCATCACTTTCTGAGATCTGCAGTAAAGCACATTGTAGTGACATGTAATTGTCGGCGACCAAAGGAGGGCTGGTAGTTTTGCGCAGCAGGGCTCCTCCGGGAATAGAAGCTGCTTTTTGGGCTGATGGAGGGCAGGTCAGGAGTGCCAACCTAACTCTGAGGGCGTGGGTGGGCTCTGGGAGCCCTAGGGTTCTGGTGGAGCATCCGGGGTGAGTGGAGTAATAGAAGACGGTCACCATGGGCAGATCTGAGACTGTCTACACCGTGAGAAGCGGATCGGCTGGTGTTGGTGAGGCACACACATGCCAGATCTCATCCTCCGAGGCGGGCTGCCTTGAGAACCATGCCAGGGCTCCTCTGGGCTTGGCTGGAAATCAGGCTGAGGCTGATTCGTGATGTGTGCCACGGACCAGGGAGGCGCTGGTTGAGTCAGGTGCTCTTTCTGACCCTCATTTCTTTGAAGGTCTAATTTTTTCAAGGAGCGTGTTTTCCTAGTGAGAAAAATGAGTAGCACTACCAGGTTGTAGTGAAAGTCACCTTCCCCCACCCTGTCCTTGAGGCAAGTCCTACCCAGATCTCACAGTCTTTTTAAACTACCAGATCTTGGAGGGCTGGTAGTTTTGCACAGCAGGGTTCCTGCAGGAATAGAAGCTGCTTCTTAGGCTGATGAAGGGCAGGTTAGGAGTGCCAATCTCACTCTGAGGGCGCGGGCAGGCTCTGGGAGCCCTAGGGTTCTGGTGGAACCCAGATCTCCAAGCTCTGTTTTTAAAACCTGTGATTCTTATATCCATTTTCTTTCTTTTATGATTATAATAACAAATATAAGACATTGAAATGAAAACATAAAAACCCTACATTTCATTCCATTACCCACCTTTGGCCACAGTCAACTTCATTTATCACCCTCCAACTCACAGACTGTTTCTAAACAAGTCCAAGCGATACTATCATTTCATCTGTAGACAACCAGATATGACTCTCTAAAAGGGGATTCTTTTTTTTATTTTTAATTTTAATTTTTTTTTTTAGTTTTTCTTTTTTCTTTTTTTGTACACAGGGTCCCACTATGCAGCCCACATTCATAGTGATCCTCCTGCTTTCCGCCTCCCTAGTGCTGGGATTACAGGCATGCGCCACCATGCCCAGACTCCTGAAAGGGGATTCTTTTAAAAAATAACCATATTTTAGCATTTCCTTAGTAACATAAACTATGTGGTATTATAATCTCCTGGATGATATTAGAGATTTTATTTTACATTTTAACTGTATATTTTAAAACATATGTTAATATTTGAGCCATTTGTTTCCAAAGCCAGTAGTGCAGTTGCTCTCTTCTGGGGGTCCTTGTCTGTTTGATTGATTGATTGATTTTGTATTTTAGGACAGGGCCTACAGGTCTACAGTGTCTCACTGTGTAGATATGACTAATAGTGATTCTCCTGTTTAAAGCCTCCCAAGTGCTGGGATTACAGGCACTTACCACCACGCCCTGTCTCAATCCCTGCCTCAGCGTGCCTTGGAGGGGTTGGTAGGGCAGGCCTGGGCATCCAACTCTGGTCCCTGCTTCTGCCTAAGAAGGCTTTTTAATCCGCTGAACTATTTGGCCGGCCCTCCTGGTCTGTTTTAGAGTAGGTCTGCAAGTCGCTGGGGAGCAGAAAGAGGCTGTGGGAGATGTGTGATGTTCTTGGTCGGGGCCCCTGCTCCAGTAGCTCCCTGCAGAGCTTGGCCTTTTAAGCAACTGTGTGCTGTGATTAGCTAAAGGGGACTTTTAGGCTTCACTTCAAGAAGTGGAGCAAGTGTATGCAGACAAGACTTACGCAATGGCACTGAAAGCCCTCCTAGATGACAAGGCCCAGTGCTTCCCAGGGAGCCAAAGTTATGTAACAGAGAGAATTCACAGGTGCGGGGTCTAGAGGGCTTAGGTTTAAATCCAGGCTTTGTTACCTAGCAACAGAGTGAACTTGGGCAAATTATATAACCCCTTGTGTCTCTGTTTTCACAAAGTGATACAGGCATGAATATGCTTATCTTCAAGGGAACTCATTGAAAGAATGAAATGAAATAAGACATAAAACATACTGCAAAAGTATCTGGCATGTAATATGGACTTAATTTCATGTGGTCTCTTTCATTCTACAAGGATATATATGTATCATATATATGTAGGTGCATTTAGATCATATATGATAGACAAATGGGCAACAATTAGAATTTAATTTAATTTTGCATACGTGCTATGTATTTATTTTAAAAATCTAGCTTTGGTTCTTTAGCTTCTACCTATGACTGCTTAAAATAATATGAAACATGAAACAGTTCCTTTTAGGAAAACTCTTAATTCACAGTGAGAATCATCATTATAAAAATTATTTAAAAAATAAGTTTCTCTAGTTTTGTGTTACACTAACTAATGAAAGCAGATGTTCTTAGCTGGAACTGCTTTGGCAAAAGACTTGTATCAAGGCATTTTGGTTGTGGCTTCTTTTGCAAGTGACAGAAAAAGAGCACAAACTGATCTGAGCAGAGGAATTTTATTGACTCCCCAAAGAAGGGAGGTCACAAGTTGAGTTGTCTGCAGTCAAGTCATGATCCAGGAGCTTGTAAAACTGCATTTGAGTTTTGCTTTCTCTTGCCATCTCTCTATCTCTCAGCTCCATGCGTTGGCACCGGTCTGTGTTTTCTTCCAGTTTTCAAGGGCCTTCAAGGGGACTGAAAGGGCCTCTGGCTTGTGTGGTCTCATCACCCTCAATTCCAGGGAAAGAGGAACTTATCTTTCCCAGGACTCATGTGTCCTTTCTCAGAGAAGACTGAGGTTGGCTCATTTTGGTCATATGCTTCCCTGTGAGGAAAGAGGAAGGAAGGCCTAGGGTGGGGAAGCTGCTATGATGGCCCTTCCAGCACCACATGGAGGGAAGGGGGTGATTCTTCAAAGAAAAAGCAGAACTGATAAAACATAAAGAGTATTGCATCATTTATATAATGAACAGATTGACAGGTGATTAGAAAATCAGCATATTAACATTTTTATCCAACAGTTTATTCCCTAATGAAAGTAAATAATTCTTTTATGCACATTGTGTTTATCCTTTTGATTTCATACTAAGTTATTTATGTACAATAATAAATTACATTGTTTTTAGGCACTATCTTTACCCATTTAATTTTCACTAAAACATATATTACTCCCATTTTACAGACTGGTATATAGAGGCTGGGAGAGCTTAGTAACTTTCCCCAGTTACATAGCAAATAATTACAAGAACTCAAACTCAAACGTGGGTAGTATAGTGACAGTGTGGCATTCTGAGTACCATATATGGAAAAGAGAATTTCTAGTCAGCCTGTGTCCCAGTATCATAGCAGGGAATTAAACGAAGTCTGTGTTACTTTTCATGTGCAGTTTGCTATATATCCTGAAATATAATCAACTCATTAAAGATCCAAAATTCCTTTCTGTGTAACATTATAATAATTATCTTAGGAGTTAGAAGGGTCTACACACAAAACAAGAAGATAGGATCCTCTGCCCTCAACAGTCTACGGTTCCTCTCCGCTGAAACAAGACAGATCGATCTAACTGGAAAAATACCAGGTAAAGTGAAAAGCCACCTTTAGGCTTATGTATGCAAGGGAGCGTGAAGCAAGTCATGCCTGTGGCGGACCAGGCTCCGCAAGGGGATCTTTGTGACAAGACTGTTGGAGCGGACACATGGGGGTAGCGACCATGAGCACTGGGTGCCGCAGCTGACCGGGTCCCATTCTCTCCTCTACCCTTCGCATTCACTCCCTCAGCGTCTCCTCCACGACCCAGTAAGTCAGGTGCTGCCACGGTCCTTATTTAAGCATTTGTGGAAACTTCATCACAGGGAACATCCGACAGCACGTTCCAGGCCACACAGCAAGTCAGGAGAACCGGGGCTCGTGCTGAGGCTGGCAGGTCCACAACCCAGCCTGCCAACCCCGAGTAGTTCTCACTTTAAAAATGTTTAGCTCTACCGTGTGTCAAGCACCCAGCTAGGACTGAGAGGGTGCTCTTGGGATTCCAGATGGGGTGTTTGCTGTGGGGTGCCCCGTGTGAGAGCACAGGTGGGCTGGGCTCCATCCCTGCCTGCCACTGACCTGACAAAGGGCACTTAGGGACACAAGCTTGCTAGCATTCCCCACACGAGCAAAGGCCCAGCTTGCACAGGATCTGAGCAAGCTTGCAGCAATAATTTCCTGGGGGTGCCTTTCGGGGTGACCCTTTATCAAGGTGTGGCTGGGAGAGAGAAAGCTGGAGTGTGAAGCTGATATCTAACCTCACACCCGTGGGACAGCCAGGCTAAATGATTTATAGGCTCTGGTCACCTCAGCACTCTCATTGTGGACCATCCCTAAGGCCATGCCAAATGGAGCAGGAAAGATGCCCTGGTGAAATATTGTTGTCAGAGGGAAAGACACAAGAAACTGCATGACACTTCTGACCACCTTCCTCCCATCCTCTTGGATGTCTGAAGGCGTGGCCTATACCCCTAAGTCCTTGAAGCCCATAAGGAAAAAACAGGATGTGTGTGTTTGTTTTGTGTGTGTGCACGAGTAGTGTGTGTACATGTTTAAATTCACAGCCAACAACTCTGTTGTGTGTGTTACATGGCTGGAAAATGAAGAGAGTGCCTGCCGGCTCTGCTTTAATTGGATTTTCTAAAGCATAAATAAAAGGTAGGGAAGGGCGCTGCATTCTTTGATTGATGTCTTCCCTCGGAGTGTGTGTGGCTCAGCTGGTCCGGAGTCCCTTGGCTGCTTAATTAAAGGGCTTTATTCTGCCCATGCTTCTAGCTGCTGCCTTGTATGGTGTCTAGAGGCTGACCTCAACCCTGCATGAGCAGAAATGCAGCTAGAGGTGGGGCAGCCTGCGAGATGGACCCCAAGAATTATAGAATGTATGTGAGGAAAAATGGTTGTATATCGGACAGCAGAGAAACACAATGCCCAGCTTTGGACTGCATAGAAGTTTCCATAGAAGAAAGGTTTCAAATAACACTTAGAAAAGTGCCAAATGATTTGATCTTGAGGAGGCTTAATGCAGATAAACCTCCAGTGGCCTTGGAAGATCAGCCTTTGCTGCAATGGGTGGTGGGGCAGGGCTGGGATTTCCTTGTTGCTGTGGTTTCGTTCTTAAATGTCCTTCAAAACCTTATGTGCTGAAAGGTTAGTTCTCAGCTGAGGGTGCTGTGGGAAGGTGGTGAACACTTGGGGAGGTGGGGTCTAGGTCCCTGGGATGTGCCTTTGAGGTTATAATTTATACCCAGCATTCTGTCTCTGTCTGTCTCTGTCTGTCTCTGTCTCTGTCTCTGTCTCTCCCCCTCCAACTTTCTTCTGTCATAGCTTGTACCATACTGTTTCTGCCTCATCCCAGGTCTGAAAGCAGTGCATTCAGTTGATCATGGACTAAAACTGAACCAAAATAGAAACTTTCCTCTTTTAAGTTGTTCTCATGCATTTTGTCAAAGTGACAGAAAGTTGACTAATATACCTGTATGTTTACCTTCAGTTGTCGATTTTCCTCGCAAGAGCTGGTACTTGGAGAGGGATATAGTCCCTTATGGTGCATTTAAGGGGACGACACTCTCAGTTACAGCTGAAAGGATCTTTCAACATGCAAATATGAATGCCCAAAGATAAATCCAAATGCCTTAAAAACTGATTAGCTCTTGAAAATAAAGTGCACACTCTCAAATTAGTGGATCTTGTTTCTGCATTTCTAATAGCAACATTGGGTGGTCCTGCTGCTGCTCAGGAACCTCACTTTAAACAGTGAGGTTGCAGATGCCAGCAAAATCAGGAAATCAGCCATGTCTGGCCTGTATCCAGTTTTTCTAAATAAAGTTTTATTGGAACACATTCATTTATGTATTGTTCACAAGTGCTTTCTCCTTGCAGTGTTAGAATTGAATTGCCATGAAAGAGATTATGTAGACCACAAGTCCTAAAATGTTTACTATCTTTATTAAAAAGTTTGGTGCTCCCTGGTTTATGAAATCTACTTTTGTTTATCATGAATCACTCACACATCAGCCAAATGGAATGTACTGTCATTTCTGGGGTTTTGCAAATGTGCTATGGTTTGTGTGCATTTGTCTCCCAAAGCCTCATGCAGTCATGGGGCTGACTTCTAGGGTTCATGATTAACTCATGATCCACTGGAATTATGGGTGTGAGTGCTGCTGGGATTATGCATGTAAATGCTGCTGAGATTATAGGCGTGAGTGCTACACCCAGCCTGGGGCTGATAGCCTGAATGCAACCTAAGGGAGACAGACTTGCTCTCCGCAGCCATTGCTGCTGCTGCTCCTCTCTTTGGCTCTTGCTGTTTTGCTGCCTTCTGTGGCCATGAACTGCTGCCCTCTGCCATGTGCCACTCTGTCTCGGAGCCAGCTGAGTGTGGAATGAAACCTCTAATGACTGTGAGCTAAATAGACCTTTCCTTTCTTCACCTTGGGTGTTGAGTATTTTGTCCTAGCAATGAGAGAAGAGTAACTGAGACAAAATGATACCAAGGATGGAAAGATATTCTTTGCTCCTGGATAGGAAAAATCAATGTTGTGAAAATGGTCATACTCTCAAAATTGTTACATAGATTTAATGCAGTCCCTATCAAAATACCATCAACATACCTCAGAGCTAGAGAAAACATTCTTAAAACTTGTTTGGATCTAGAAAAGACCTATGATAGCAAGGGCAACAATCCTGAGCAACAAGACAGGCAGGAGGCATTACAATCTCTGACTCAAAGTTATATTACAAAGCTACTGGGATAAAATCAGCATCTTTCTTGCTGTCCTTGGTCTTCTGTCCCTTCTCTTCAACTCATACCTTGTTTTGATCTCAGGTCGCAAGTCATTCCTTCCACGCTGCCTGCTTGACCTCCAGGGGCTGAGGTGAGTGACTCTTGTGTATGGCCAGAGTCTGGAATGCCTCATCATGACAGTAATCCAGATGAATTGTCCCAAATGGTGATTGTCTAATCAACATCTGGATCTCCTATTAGATCATCTGTTAACTATTGAATTCCAAGTACCAGGCATATAATATTTTAAACTTGACCGCTTTAGACACCTTTCTTATTTTTAAGCACCCTGATTGGAGAAAGATCTTAATTGTCCAGAGAGATTCAATCTAATCAACTTCCATTACTTCCCTTATAGAGTTTGACCACTGACTTTCATGTCCTTGAAGTGGATGAAGGTCAGTGGTCAAACACTATAATGGAACAGTGCACCAGAGGCACCCAACATTATACGTGTACACCACACACACACACACACACACACACACACACACACACACACACACACACACACACAGAGCAGGTGTTGGCTCTTTCAAAGTTTTGTAGATGAGCTATGTGCCTTTGAGATTAAAACATTTGAGGATTTCTTTTGTCATGCATAAACTTTTCAATAACATGAGATCCCAGTTCATTCTCTGTAGCACTTCCTATGCAGTTTGGTTTTTGTTCATGAAATGTCTGCCTACCCCTATGTCTTCAAGATTTCCTCCTACTTTCTTTTCTAGGAGGTTTAGTGTTTCTGTTAATGTTTAGATCTTTAATCCATTTAGTTTTCAACATATGGAGAGCCGGTTTTGCCTGCACTGTTTGTTAAAGAGGCTATCTTTCTTCCAGTGAACATGTTTAGCCCCTTTGTCAAAGATAACATGGCTGAGTGTGTTTGCAGTTGGCATCTGCATCTTCTCATCTGTTCCATTGATCCTTGGGTCTGTTTTATTTATTTTTTTATCAGTACCATGCTGATTTTATCACAATAGCATTGTAATATAACTTCAAGTCAGGGATTATCATACCCCCGTCCTGCCTTTCTTGCTCAGGAATGTCTTTGCTATTATAGATCTTTTCTGGGTCTAAACAAATTTTAATAGTATTTTCTCTAGCTTTGAAGTATGTTGATGTTATTTTGATAGGGATTACATTAAATCTGTGTAACAATTTTGGGAGTATGGCCATTTTCATAATGTTGGTTCTTCCAACCCAGGAACAAGGAATTGTTTTCCATTTTCTGAAATCCTCTTTAATCTCTCTTTTTTTTTAGAGTATTATAATTTTCTTTATATGGATATTGTACTTCACTTCTTAGATTAATTCTTTTTTTTTTTTTTTTTTTGGTAGAACCAGGGATTGAACTCAGGCCTTTGCGCTTGCCAGGGAAGCACTTATTCCACTGAGTCATCTCCCCGGCCCTACATTAGATTAATTCTTAAATATGTCATTTTTTAGGGGGATGCTATTGTGAAGGGTATTGCTTCTCTAATTTCTCTCTCATTGAACTTGTTATCTGTATAGAGCAATGCTATAACAACCCACAAACTGGGAAACAATCTTAACCAATAATCACTCAGGCAAAGGTCTTCTATCTAAAATATATAAAGAATTAAAAAAATCAGGCTGTCAAAATTTAAAGACCCAATAGAAAAATGGGCATCTGAGATGAATATACACTTCTTAGAAGAAGAAATACAAATGACAGATAAATACATGAAAGATGTTTGACAACACTGGCCATTTGAGAAATACAAATTAAAACAACATTGGGACATATTCCCACCCCAGAAAGAATGACTATCAAAGAAATCAACTCATAACAAATGCTGTGGCTAAAAAGGAACACTTTTCCACTGCTGGTGGGAATGTAGACTGGTACAATCACTGTGGGAATCAGGGTGGAGACTCCTCAAATTCCAGCACTGAAATCCCATTTAAAACAGCTATTCCTCTTCTGGGTTCTCTTAAAAGAACTGCAATCACACCATAGTGATACATGTGCACCCACGTTTATAGCAGCACAATTTGTCACAGTCAAATCTTAGAAACAACCAAAATGCCCATCAGCTGAGGAATGGATAATAAAGATGAGGTGTTTTTATACATACAGTACTACTCAGCTATAAAGAAAGACAAACTCGAAGCCTTTGTAGGGAAGTGGACGCAACTGGAGGCTACACTCATAAGTGAAGTAAATCAGACCCACATGTGTAAATGTCATATTGTCTCTCTAGGGTAAGAACCTAAAAGAAGAAATAAAACCTGAAAAGTATAACAGATACTGTGAAACAGAGGAAAACTAAACTTAAGCATTAGACATGAAGATGAGAGAAATGAGAAAAGATAGGAAAAAAGAAAGGGGGAAACATGCAATTGTATATGCAGGATGGCTGAGATGGCTGTACTAATCATTTCCATCAGTTTTTTGAAAATAGCAATTAATGTGTACAATTTTCACTTCAATTAATTTCATGTGCTGATAGCTATAATCTAAGCAATGACATTGAGGACAGCAATGTATGATACAAAAACCATGCTTGAATACATCTCATCTTGGTCTTGTAGTGGTGTACCATTTCTTTCTCTTGTTTTTTATTCTAGGGAAGGGTGTACAGGGTGTTTAGGGTCTGATTACTAGATCAGACTTGTAGTGATCCATCGGTTTACAGCTTCCCAAAAGCTGGAATTACAGGCATGCACCACTGTACCCAGTCTCAGGGGCGGGGCCAGCACAGCAGGTGTACCATTTCTAATGTCTTATCAATTATTATTATACTCTTATTAAACTAAATTATTTTTAAAAAGTTTTTTTAAAAAGACAAAAAAATTAAGGTTTCTTGAAAACAAGTGATAATATTCTATGATTTGTCCAATCTTGCTTAACTATATCTGTTAATCTGAGCAGTGGATTTGACAATAAAAATAGATAATAGAACAACCATCGTTCATTAGCCATTCATGTTTTGAAAATCTGTAACATATCTGTTGTATGCTACCCTGTTTCTGTCTTTGTTTCTGCTTTTGTTTTTATTATTCAAAGTAAAATAAAAATTAAATTTAAAAAAATCAGATTTTGAAAGTGGATCTAAGAACTATGTTTATAATGATTCTTGCCTTGTATTTACTACTCCCATTCTTCTTTAACAGGGAGAATGGAAGTTATTTTCAGGGGGCTGATTCAAGAAGGGAACCAGCCCTTAGGTCAGGTGCTTCTTTTGAGAGGCCAGATAGTAGCCAACAAAGCTCGTCTGCACTCAGCAAGGCCAGGGGGATCTTGGGAGAGGAGCTGGGGGCTGCCCTTGTGTTGCTGTGGCTGAGCAGGGTCTGGCTGCTGAAGAGAGGGAGGCCCTTGTGTCTGCCTTGGATTCTTCTCGAATGCCCCTTCTGTGTTTCCAAGGTGGCCTCTCTCAAGGATGTAGGGTGCCTCATGGTGAGGCTTGCAGACTCTAAGCCAAGCAATGACAGAAGGCTGGTAAGAGTATCTGGGTGAGACAGCCTGAGTAACCAAATACGCCTCTAACTGCCAGTTCTGTAATCCTTTCCCAAGGTGCCCACCTACTCGCTATGGTGCCGTTTGTGCATGCACCTCTTCGCTCACCCTCTTCCGCTCTCACGTCATTCCCACCAGCCTCATTCCCTCCAGCTTCTTGCTAACCATCCAAGCCCATGTCTGTTTAGTGCCACTGCTTTTTCATTGTCACAGATGAGTGCTTATGACTTTTTAATATCACAGGCATTTCCTTTGCAATCTCTTTCGCTCTTTTTGAAGCAAGGAAAAAAGCTCCTCCAGAGAAATTATGTAACTCTAGAAACAACAGCCAGCACTGGAGACATCCTGTGACAGTGAAAAGCCAAATTCCAGATGTTGGATTTTGATTCTCCGAAGAAATGTGCACGAGGAAGGGAGGGATCAGAGGCGGGTCAGGAACTCATTAGAGATTTGCTGGTTTCCCTTCCACATGGGAGAGTGCAAAGCTGGCAGCAGAGGGTTTCAGAATGTGGGCTGCGGTGGGCAGTACCAGTCTTATCTGCTGAGCAGTGCGTAATCCTCTGTCCTCCACAGGCCTGGCCTGGTTTCCCTCCTAATGTTCTTAGTAAATGTTTATTCTAGAATGTCGGAGGTAGGACAAACAGGATAGAGTCCTTGGAGGAGATCATTTGTTTACTCACTTATTTTCCTTCATGTTAATCTGAATATTGTTATTCAGTTAAGAATAACTGGAAGTTTTGCAGGTTGACATTTTCTTCTTTTTTATATGAAGTAGCTGCTCATTTTTCTGCTTTACTTCTATCATACTTGAGATTTTTTTAGGCCACCCACAGATATACTTCTTAGTTTTGGCAGAAAGTAAACAACAAAAGCTCATAAGTTACACTAATAAATATTTATTGTACAGAGATATGTTGAGGGTTTTTAAAGGAAAGGAAAGAAAACACAGGCTGGGTAAAAGCAAAGATTAACCGGATGAAAAGAAAAATCCCAATTTTATTATTTGAAAACTTAAAAGTAGTTACTGAGAAATACAATTGAACTTTAAAGCTCTCAAAGGAACTCTCTTCTGCTCCCAGTGTAATAGGAAGAAAAACATTTCTTGATTTCAGTAAAATTTTGGATTAAGTGTCCCACAATGACAGGGTGAAGAAATAGTTGCATTTAAGGTCGATGAATCATGGAGAAAAATAAACTCAGATCCTGGAACCAATCAATGATCTAATAGGGGGCTGTTCTGGGTCAGGCAGTGGGTGGGCGCCAAATAACCTGGCTTTCGCACCTTTCCTTCCCAGGGGGAGGCCTGTGTTGTCTTCTTGTGTCTGAGAGACAGTCAAGCTCGAGGGTTTGATGATGTTAGACTGGGTGGGAACAATGCCTGCCTGGGAAAAAGGATCCTGGTCTTTTTGTTGTATTCACCTTGGATTGCTATGGTAGCTGCTAACTCATTTTCTGTGATGATGCTAATGTACTAATGATGATGATTTTATTACTCACCTAGACCAATGGTCCTAATTTGCCTGGGATGGGTTTGGAGAGATCACATAGGGTATTTGGTTTTGAAATTAATAAAGTCCCAGGTAGGCTGAGATGTGTTGGTAATCCTGTTATCACTACTCCTAGGACTACCAGTATCATGACTGTAGTTTCTAATGTTCTGTTTTAGGTACAATTTAAGACTTTTCAATTTTATTCAAAACCAATTAAAAGCACTTTAGTAAAAACATTGTTTTCATATCTCTAGCACATAATTTAACAAAAAAGCACTTGAGCTGACCACACAAACACCTTCTAGTGCACTGCTATCTTAACGATGTCCTTTCTATGTAGTATTCTGAAGTTGTGACTCTGAGAGATCTCTTGTTATGACACTTGGCTGGAAGACTCTCCTCTGGCATGGAGCCCTTCTGAATCAGGACAGGACATTTGTGATAATGAGCATCTACAGTCTTGAAGGAAAATCCAAATATTTGAATGAGTGTGTTTGCTTTTCCATTTCCGCAGCTCAGGTCTCTACCGATTGAGTCAACTCAGTGATTCTGTCTCCACTGCCTGGGATTATTGTAGGCTTTAGAAAGCATGTTGGATTCCACACAATTTAGATGGTTAATCAGGATGCTCTAATAAAACAAAACAAGCCAATAAAACTAGTTTAATCTGAATAGATCCCCCCAATACTAGTGCTGACTCTAGCCTCATATCTAATATTGGTAGGCTCCATCATTTTGCACAGTTAACTTCTTCTAACCCTCATCTGTGAAGTAAAAAAATATAATAAAAATGTGCTATATGGACTAGAGATTGATTATTTTGTATTGGATGAGGTGAGAACAAAGGAAAAAAATAAAGAGCTATGCAAATGGAAGTCTTCATACTGAAAGAACCTTCTTCTGATGACTTTCAAGGAGAGTATTATGTTAACCTTATCTTGGATTTGTGTTAAAATCTCATGATGCATTACTGCTCAATTTTATGTGCTCAGAGAGTATGTGTGGCCAAGCTATTGTTTTTGGCTAATATTGTTCCATTTACCATGTAGTCTTGAAATTTGTGAACTGAGACAGCACATACAGAATGGACACAATAGAATTTTATAATTTCCACCTCCACTTAAATCCCATAGGACTTTCCAAGTGGTTCCTTGATGGGCATCACTCTGAGGCATTGTACTCCAGAAGATATACACAATGACAAAACATTAAAAACCTCTCATGCAGGTGGACAGAGATGACTTTCAAACTAAGCCCAAAACTCAAAATTCCAGCTCAGGAGGAAAACAACCAACTGTGTAATTCCTATGTGTGGTTCAGTGCGGGTAACCAAGGCTAGGTTTTTTTTTTTTTTTTTTTTTTTTTTTTTTTTTTTTGGTGGAACTGGGGATTGCCAGGGAAGTGCTTATTCCACTGAGCCATCTCCCCAGCCCCCTAGGCTAGGTATCAACTGGAACATGAGGCCTTCTTTCTCACTGTACCCATTGAGTTGGGAATGTCACAGAACTTGTTATGGTATGAGCAGATTTAGAGCATGGAAGAGCACATCATTTTCTGTGTCATCTAGCTTCAATAAGTTTACCCATGCCTTTGAGTGACTAACTAGTGAATAAATACTAATAATCATTTCTGTTATTATTCTGGTTCAGTTGAGATGAGAATGCTGTTACATGCATGCGTGTGTGTGTGTGTGTGTGTGTGTGTGTGTGCGTGTGTGTACTGAGAATCAGACTTATGACCTTGCACTTACCATGCTGCTGCTGCCCTGCTGAGCTATATCCCAGCCAGAATGCTGTCTTTACAGTCATGTGTACAATGTGGCTCACAGTCAGATCATCCCTAAGAATATGGCAGGATGGGAAGAATTAATGCTGGCCGTACCCTTTTAGCTTGATTCTGTAGAAGGATCACCTGGAAAGCAAAGGTGTGGCAAGACCAATCCCAGCCAGGACTAGGGGTGGGTGGAAGGAGAATGCAGGCAAATCGCTGCAGTTTGCCACAGTAGAGAGGGCTTTGCAGAATGCATGGCTGGGGTAGGAGTGTCTAGGAGCCAGGGACAGCTGGGCCAAGCCCAGGGCAGCTGAGGTTAGTGGTGACAGTCAGGCTCAGTCAGGCTCAGGCCTGCTG
Source organism: Ctenomys sociabilis (assembly GCA_004027165.1). Lineage (NCBI taxonomy): Eukaryota > Metazoa > Chordata > Mammalia > Rodentia > Ctenomyidae > Ctenomys > Ctenomys sociabilis. The sequence goes on along the minus strand of PVKA01000100.1, from coordinate 189,135 downwards.
CTCCACAGAGTTCAGCAAGTGCAGCTGCAGATAAACTTCACTCCTGGCTGAGGGTGGAATGTTCTAGTCTCCCTCCTGACCCTGCACCCTCTTCATGCTCTCCCTACTTCACAATGGTTTTCATCTGTTGGCCTCCAGCCCAGCCTGAAGGCCCATCTCAAATGAGCCCTTCTTTGCAGTGATTTGCTGAAGTGCTCTCTCCGTGCTGTAGTAATGGCACCCAGACTGGAAGAAAACAAAGCATGATACACAGACACACATGCACTCATGCATGTGCACCTCCCACACACAGACAGACACACATGTACACTTCTGGAAAGGGTAAAGGACTAAAGGATAAAGGAGCAGAGGAAGATATAAAAAAACATTAAGACATGTTATGTACATGTACCAACTCCTCCTGAGAAATGTAATCATTATTATTGCAAACCTGTATCAATTAAAAAAAATAATTTGGGAAAGATGGATTTTTGAGGAACAATTTTTATTTTACAAAGTAACGTGGCTCAGACTCATGGTGCTTCTCCTGTCTCAGCCTCCCTAGTGCTTGGATTATATGCATATACCACCATGCCTAGTTTCAAGACCAGCACAATGTGTCCAGGGTTCCAGGGCTGGCATGGCATGCAGTATGGAAATCAAACTCAGGTCTTTGCACTTGACAGATAGGTGCTTAGGCTGCTGAGCTATCTCCCCAGCCTAAGTCATGATACTTTAAAAGGTACCAATGAATTATTTTCTATTTTTACTTTGTAATATTTAATATGTTCATTCATAGGTAAGAAGGTCATAATTTTTTAAAAAATGTATTTAGTACAGGGTATACAGGGTCTCACTATACAGATTGGATTTGCAGTGATCCTCCTGTTGTCAGCCTCACAAGTCCTGGGATTACAGGCACACACCACCACACCCAGCCTCAATTGCTGCCTCAGAGCACTCTGGGGGCAGGGCCGGCACATCATACTGGGGATTGAACCCTGGCCCCTCCTCCTGTTTAAGCACACACTTTAGCCCACTGAGCTATCTGGCCAGTCAGAAGGTCATAATTTTAGAATAAGCAAGTTTTAAAACTATAACAATGTTAATTTTACAAAAAGTGTGTCCATATCTCCCCCCCTCAATTTCCTCTTAGATCTCTGAAAATTTTATTGTGAAGAGAGAATCTTTAGATCACGGTACTTGGCAATGGAAGCATGCAACAATTTCTTGCTGCTGCTTTGGCTCTTTGCAAGTCCCCATTATGTTACATTTTTGGAATTCACTCTAGTTGCATCCTAAGCATCCTTATGTCAGGATCCAATTCTTAGCCATTTCTTCATCCTCTATAGAACTTAGCCTAGTGTTGTTCCTTCAGTTTCAAATGGCTAGCTCACTGTGGGCAGACACGGTAGACTGCTGGGCAGACCAGAAAGAATGGTAGGAGGTTTCTGAAACTCTCAAGTTTCTGAAACTCTCAAGCTGGAGCTAGATGATGGTAGACCAGTGGCCTTACTGGTCTTATAGGACCCTATAGTGGCCCAGCTATATGTTTGTTTGGCATAATACAAATAGAAGCTTGAGCATTTTTACTTGTACTCTTGTCTTCTGGTAGAGTACCCTAAGAAGAATATGTTTAGGCTTGCTAGAAAATTAAGTAATTTAACATGGAAGATTCATCACCATCATCCGGTCAAGGCCATCTGAATCAGCTGGTTTGCAACCAACACTGAGGTGCACAAGCAAGCAAGCCACTGTTACTAGCAGAGGCAATCGACTGTCTGAGCTGGCCTTGACAGCAGTTTGTTGAGAGCCAATTTCAGACCATCTAAGTGTGGGTTATCTTGACCCCACAGATTTGATAAGCTCAAACAGTATGTATCTTGTAGACAACTGATGCTTTGTCATTGTGATATGCCTTTATTGTGGCAATAGATAGTTGATAAGAGAAACTTCAGGCTAAAAGGTGTAATAGTTATGTAGGGATCCTATCGTGAGTACCACAGACTTGTAGCTTAGAACAGTAATTTGTTGTTTCTAGTTCTAGAGTCTAGAAGTCTGACATCGAAGTGTTGACAAGGCCATCCTCCCTCCCATTATGGGGGTGCTAGCATAGGATCTGCTCCTAGCTCCTGGTAGCCTTAGGCATTTTCTGATGCCTTGCTCACTCCTTCATGGCCTTATGACTTTCTTTTGTATTAAAATAACAGTTAAACTGAAAAGGATCCATCCTCATGCCTGATTTAACTTTACAGTTATAAAGACCTTATTCCCAGAGGGTCTCCTTCTGAGGTATGGGTGAGAATGGTACATCTTTTTTGAGGACACAATTCCAGCATGGCCAATGGTAAAATCATCTCAAATTATCATAGAAAGCCACAATATCCACTTGGGTAGTATAACTTTAAGAATATACACCTGGCTGCATAGGTTTAAGGGTGCCTTTTTAAGTATAGTTCCTTCCTACTCCCCTTCTTTCATTCTATTGGGATTATGCAATAGTCTGCCATTTTAACCCAAATGTTAATTCTGAAATATTTCCTTGAGGTGTGGGGCTAAGAAAAGTATCATTATTAACTAACATTTTTGTTGTAAGTTGATGCAAGCAAAAAGAGGACTAAACCAGGATAAGGACTAATCCCCAGGGAGGGGAGGCCCTTGGGGCTGCCTTTGCCCAATCAGCAGGTGTCCCTGATCCTGGATCTGGGGGATCTGGGGATGTGATGGTTGGCAGTTAGAATTCACACTCAAACTCCCAGAGACTCTCCTGTACTGCACAGGGATTGCCCCCAGCCCCCATCCTGCAACAAATGACTTTGCTGGTCTGAACTTTTACCCAGGGATGCACTTACCTAATTCTGAGAAAACTAAACACATTAAAATCCTTCTAAATGTTTTCAAGTCAACTGACCACAAAAGTACCAACATTTTTATACTTGAAATGAAATAAAATATGTCCAGCATTCTTTCTGTTGGTGCTGCAGTGGTGTAATGCAGATATTCTCAGATTTTCAGATAGTTTTGGTTAATGAGAGGAGAATATTTTGAAATTTTGAAAATATACAGTCAGTCAGCTGTATCACTTCTTTTGAATTCACTGCTGCAGAAAATGATTTGCCCAACTTTGGCTACAAATTATTTTACCATCCTGGCAAGATTTGGATTTATTGTCTCTGAACCCAAATCTCTAGTAGCCCTTTTCAAGCAATAAGGCATGAGCAAATGAACCATGTCCCTCTAAAATTTTTCCAAGTCTTAGAATGTTTACAAGTCTTTCTAAGATAGGAAATGATACTTGAGAGAATTCAGAGAAGAGAATACACACTGACATTTACCAGAAACCATTTGGGACCCATGGCCAAAAATCCTTTGTTCACAAAGTGATTTCTCTACTTTCTTTCTACCAAAACTGTACCTCTTTGCTACAGAAACTATTCTGTTACTTTCCACAGAAGATGTCTTGCCTGGTCTAGATAAGCATCTTATCTATCTCTGTCATGGGCAGTTTGTTAGCAGATAGACAATCTTTGGTCTTGCAGAGAATGGAGGGAGTAGGACTACACGCAGTCAGATAGCAGCACTGAAAAGCATTTTCTACAGCAGTGAATTAAAAGCATCTGGGAGCTTTAAAAATATCAATGGTTACTTTTTTCCATCAACATGATTGGGACTCACAGTCTGGATATTTGGTTTAATGCTGTCTTGGACATTTCAGTGGTGCATTTTTGGATGAGATTAATTGTTTAAATCAGTGGACTTTGAAGAAAGCAGGTAGGCCTTCCTAATGTGAGTAGGTGTCATCCAATCACTTCAGGAACAGAAGACTGATCTGCTCTGAGCAGGAGGAAATTCTGAGAAGAGAGCTCTCAGACATGAGCTGTGGCATTGTCTGAACTGGATCCCCAAACTTCAGCCTACAGATTTTGGACTTGCCGTTTTCTGTAATTTTGTGAGCCAAGTTTTAAAATTAATCTCTCTTTTTGGGGGGCTAGGTATTGGATGCAGGACTTCACACATTCCAGGGAGATACTCTACCATTGACCTCCATACACTGCTTTCTTACTTTTTCTTTGAGGGGCTAACTAAGTTGACCAGGCTGCCCTCGAACTTGTGATCCATTCACCTTAGCCTCTCCAGTAGTTGGGATTATAGGCATGTGTCAGCGTACCTGCTCTATTTATGCACATCCTATTGATTCTGACAAACATAATACCTTAATATGTCACTTTTGATTTCAATGCAACTAACTGGTGTGAAGAAGGCTAGGGGACAAATGAGGAGAACCTATTTTAAAAAGATCTCTGGAGGATTTTCATGTGACCAGGATGGAATGCTACCACTGCCATGTTCTTCCACTCACACATACAATGGGCCCTGGGTTCCAGCAGTTTGTGCACTATAGAAAAGATCGCTGAAAGTATAGCCTTAGGTTCCAGCAGTTTGGGAGACTAAGGAAAGAGGATTGAAATCTCAAGCCTCGGTTGAGCAACTTAGTAACTAAGTGAGATCTTGTCTCAAAATAAAAAGTTATAAGTGGCTGGGAATGTAGCTCAGCTCAAAGACCCTGGGTTTGATGCCCAGTGTTGCAGTGAATGAATGAGTGAATGAATGAATGACCTTGGTTCAAATTATACCACTGTCACTTGAGTCCTGATGTCACCATTAATTGGCTGAATGAGCTTTACACTGTGTTAGCTTTTTTGTGGCTGTGACAAAAAACACACCTGAGAAAATCACCGGAAGGAGGAAAGATTTATTTATTTATTTTTTATTTTTTGGTGGAACCGGGGATTGAACTCAGACCCTTGCACTTGCCAAGGAAGTGCTTATTCTACTGAGCCATCTCCCTTACCCCCTGAAAGATTTATTTTGATTCATGATTTTAAAGGCTTCATCCCATGACGTGCCAGCTTCATTGCTTTTATGTCTGTGGCAAGGCAGAAATTTCATGGTGGAAGGACATGGTCAACACAAGCTGTTTATACATTATCAGCCAAAAAAGGAGAGTGGCAGGAGAGACACACACCCAGAGAGAGAGAGAGAGAGAGAGAGAGAGAGAGAGAGAGAGAGAGAGAGAGAGAGAGAGAGATGGAGACAGAGAGACAAGGAGACAGAGACAGAGAAAGACAGAAAGGGGAGGATGTCAAATTAAACAAAATGTGGACAAGCACAATATTTTTATTTTTATAGGTGGACGGCATGTGTGTTTATTATGCCTATTACTTCTATAATCATGTTGTATAAACACAGATCTTGGTTTTCATCTGCAGGCACTAACCTTTGCTCTATCTTCATGGACAATCCGCACAGTCTCAGCAATTTGCCTCATGTAGCCCAGAGCCTCAGATCTGGCTGGGTTTCTGCACAGCAAGAGCTGGACCCAGATGGGTGAGCCCTGGATAGGGCTTCAAGTCTCTGTGTGGAGACTTTGCATGGGGACAATGAGACTCTGAATGAAGTCATAGGTCACTTAGAAAATGTTGGTGAAACAAATTGAAATATTGTGGTCAAACTGCAGCTGTGTAAGAGACTAGGGACATATGTGACTGATTTTCATGGTTGGCAGAGGGGTGCACTACACGCAGAGAGAGAGGCTGGGGCTCATGCTTGGGTGAAAGTGATCCCCCTCCACCTCTGGCCCTGCAGGCAGTGTGTGGCATTATTTTCACATGGCCATGCTCCTGTTCAGATATAGGGTGCCTGGCTGTGGAGCACGCTCCTCATTGCAATTTCACACTGGGACATTTGAGAGAGTTATGAGAGACCACTCTTCCCGTTCTGCCATCCTGAGTGAAGTAGATTCAGGACATGCAGAAAATATGTCCCTTATCTTATAGTAATGTAAACAAAACCTGAGAATCCTGGACTGAAGGTACAAAGATGAGGGATATGGGAAAGAAGTGTGGACAGGCATGATCTGGTGAGTATCCATTAACTATGTGCTGTATGAGGCTGGACAAGAAGCTCTCAGCTTGGGCCATTGGCACATGGCTTACTTACATTAAAACCATGGAGGCAGTTGGATTTGTTTATACCTTGCCTTGTAAGAGGGCATTTTGATAGTTGAAGGCATTCCAAGCATCATTTGAAAAGACTGAATGGGAAATCTATCTTCAAATTTGTATCTAGAAAAGCTTATACTACTTGAACAAATTACCCTGTGTAGCAATAGAGACTGTTAGATGACGGTTAATGGGAGCCACTTAAGATCTGGAGATTATGAGGTCACACATTCATTTCATCCTAGACCTGGAGGCAGCAAACCTCCAGGTTCTTTGCAAACCTCTGGACAGGGCTGAAGCTGTGTGCATCCAGGAGCTCCTTTGAAGGGCTTGTGTTAATCCCCCAGGAAAGACAGTGATTTGCATAGGATATGAGTTCTACTTTGTGCTCTCGGCGTAACTATGCTAAATGATGTTGACTCAGGTTCCATCTGTGAAGGACGATAATAGTGTTTGTGGTTGTGTTAGTTTTCTATCTCAGTCACAAATACCCAAGACGAATTGACTTGTAAGGAAGAAAGGCTTATTTTAGCTTAGCATGCTAGATGTATCATTCTGTATCGCTTCAGGCCCATGGCAAGGTGGCACATCATGGCAGAAGTATAAGGTAGGACAAAACCTCTCTCCTCATGGAAGAGAGAAAGAGGAAGGGGCCAGAGTGTCACTATTTTCCTTAAGGCCCTGCTTCCAGTGACCTAAAACTTCTCAGTAGTGCAAAGCCAGGGACCAAGCCTTTAACACACTGGACATTCCAGATCCACATCACAGCAAGGATGATGATAGCAAATGTCTACTGAGTGCAGAGCACCAAATATCAAGTCAAGGTCAGATGTAAAGAAATTGTGTGTGGTCTTCATTAAATCCTCTCAACAACTCAACCAGGTAGATTGCTAGTGTTGCCAGATTTACTTCCTCTATAGATATAGTGAAGCTAAAATGAGCTAATATATAAAGTACTTAGCACAGTACCTCACGTTAGGGCAGCTCAGTAAGCATAAGCAATGATAGTGGCTGTTTAATCAGTGCCTAGAAGCCAGCTCCCAGCTAACGGCTATGGCTGCTTTAACAGAGGTATAAAAGAAGTGCTCAGAATAGAGAGCTGGTCCCTGAGGAGGAGCAATGACTTCACATGAGAGGTGGTGTTGGAACTGACCCTTTCGAATGGATGTGACCACAGCAGGCAGTGGGGCTGTAAGAGCCACCTGCAGGCACCCCAGCATGAACTTGGCCCAGAAGTAGGACAGCGTGGGGCACAAGAGAAGAGGCAGCTGGCTGAGGGAGAGCAGATATATGAGCTAAAATGGAAAATGTAGGTCCTCTTGTGAGCGTCTTGAACATATTCCAAGTATTTGTAGTGCATTTGGTAGGTGAGGAAGCTATGAAGAATTGTAGGTGGTAAACTCTGTGGTCAGAGCTGTCTGATTTTGAATGCAACCCTTCAAAGTTTACCCTGGGAACACATAAAATATTGGCAAAACCATTGGTCCTGGGATTTGAAATGAACTCAGAGCCAGGCTGCCGTCCAAAGTGGATGAGAGTTTGGCTTTAAGGAGGAGGATTAGATCAGACCCCAATTCACAGGGGTCAGATTTAGCTGGTCTGGTCCCTGAAGCAGCAGTGCCAATATTTTATCTGGGTTTAAAGCGTGCCTGCCTTGTTTGCCTCAGCCTGTCTCATAGATACACAGGTCCGGAACAAAGAGCCAGCACACGGCCTGCACGGGGACAGAGCCAGACTGGGTGCGATTTGTCTAAATCTTGCACCAGATATTGCACCATCTTGCTTTCTCTCCCCACTATTTCTAAGTATGGCAAAGTGTGACTCAAGGATATTCAATTCATTGTGCATTTCTCGTGTGTCTTCTGTGTGTCAAGAGTGGAGTCAGAAAGCTGTGGGACTGTGATTTTTTTCCCCTCAGAGGTTAGTATATGGAGAACATGAACGTGGGACACCAGTCACTATCAGATGGAGTGCAAAGGGGGAGAGGAACATTTCTAGGGGAGCAGGCAGAGTGCCTGGATGTGGAGGAGGATGCAGGAGCCAACAGGACTCTTGGGAGACAGCAGTACACCACCTGAGCTCCTGAGCCTGCATCTGAGCTCCTCAATTTGTCCTTTGTATCTCATCTACTATCCATTTGGGATCATTTGCTGTAGGGTCTTCAGCTCAAAGACCTTGATTTGAATCTTGAATTGACTTTTTCCTAGTGAGGCTCTGCTGGTAACTCTTTAACGACCACTGTCTACAAGGTGAGGATATCGCCTACCTGATGCTTTGCTCTTGGGTGTAGATAGGCCACACACCAGTCCAGATACTCTTGTATGCAAACAACAGAAAACCCAACCCAGACTGATGCAGCATTCAGGAAATTTTCTAGCTTGTGCAAGAGGCTGTTGCCAGTGCTGTACCTTCCGGGGTGAACCATCCTGCCAGGGGCCCAGGTTCTGGGCAGCAGTATCTCAGTTCTCACAGACCTGCTGTATGTATGCTCGTAGTGTAGCAAGGATGTCAGTCACACATCCTGATCCACATTCAGTTTGATGGTGCTGATGTAGGCTGAGTGAGACTGAAAACCAATAAGCAAAGGAACAAATAGTAGTACATAGAGACTGCTAGAGCACACTATGTATGATAAAGATCAGTATTGTTTTACACAACTTTTAAATTTTGTATGTGCTTGTATGTGTGCTTGGTTGTAATAAAAGATAATTTATTGATGGTTTTTATGGAAAACGTTGGGAAACATTAATGTGAGCTCACCACATGGAGAATGGGTGAAGCTGGAATTGTTCCTTAACCAGGACATGGGCGGAGAGAGGAACAGATGTTGATGGCGCTGAGTTCTAGCCCAAGAACCTGAGAGCCCCATTTTCACTACTGTACTAGCTGGGACTTAGCCTTTGGTGTTCACTACTTGAATGGAAAGTGCTTAGCACAGAGCTGGATTTTCATAGTAAGTACCCCATTAACAGTATCTGTTGCTACAGATGGGATTTTGAGAAGACTAATTTGAAACCATGACATGCTCTCCTCCAGTGATCTGGGGTCTCAGAGATTAGTCCATGGGAAGGAAGGAAGCTTTTACTTCCTTTTCCAAGTTGCAGCTTAGCAAAGGGGCCATCACATATCCTAATCAATTTGAGTGTCTCTGATATACGGCCACAAGTTGGATAGCTTGTAAACAACAGTAATTAAGTTCCTGTAGTTCTGATGGTGATACCAGAACAGTTGGGTTCTGTTGAGGGAACTCTCTTGGACTGTAGACTGCTGTCTGTTCTTCCTGAGCTCGTGTGACAGCAAGAGGCTGAGAAGCACCTGTGCATCTCTTTGGGCGTATTTTATAAGGGTTTTGATCCTATTCTTGAAGGCGCTGTCCTTTTCATTGAGTCACCTCTGAAAGCTCCGACCTCATACCTCAGGAATCAAGAATTCTGAGGACACACAGACATTTGCTCTGTTGCATATGTTATCCTCAAAAGACCTTTTAGGACATAGTCAAGATTCTAAAAAGTTGTGCGTGTGTGGGTGGTTCTCGGCAGGAACAATTTTCTTTTTCTTTTGGACATATCTCTTGTTACTTGAACTGTGAAGGTTTCAATTCTGAATCCATAAGACATGAAATGAATCACCGAGAGCACATGGCAAATGGGGATACATTTGATTGTGATGCTTAGGGGATTTTTTTTTTTTGTTTGTTTCTTCCTGTAGTATTTGGAGAATTTGTGCAATTTAGGAGACTAAACAGAATGACTTTCATTTGGTTTGGTATAGGAAGGAGCAGCAGAGAAATTCCTCAAAAGAGCCTGTTACTGTTTTACACAGGGTTATCTTAATGAAGCTAATCTAATAGAGTACAGGGAAAACTTTTTAACAAGTCCTAAGAGGACTAATAAAATGGCTTTGAATTTTATTATTTTATATAGAGAGAAGGCACTAATTTAGTTAGATACAAATGAGAATTTCTCTATCCCTGCTATCCAAAGTGGTTCGGAAGACAGCCTACACCCATGGAAATACCGGAGCTGCCTCTAATATAGATTCTTTTCTGAAGAAAGAAAGATTTTAGCCAGTTTTTAATATTTATTAAGAAATTATTGTTCTTACTAGTTTTCATCATGAGTGATCTTGTAATTGTGGGAAAAGCAGGCTTTTGTTTTTCTTTGCTGGCTCTGAGTTATTTTTTTTTTTAATGCTTTCATTTTTTCAGGGTTAGACGATCTCAATGAGTTTTTGGAAGGTAGGAGAGAAAAACAATGGAAGATAAATGATATTTTGCTTGAAATGCATAGCAGGATTTAAAATACATGAAGGAACAGAAAGGAGTTGAGTTTGCTCTCTGTTTCTCAGAGGACTCCATAGATGCCAGTAGAACGGAGTGATAAAATTAGGGATATGATCATTTGTTTTCCATGGAATCATATTCACACACTGAAGTCATGAGCATCTGTCAGTTTAACCTAAATTATCTCCAAAAGGATAAATAATGCTCAAATCTTAGTGGCTGAGAACACAGCGTTACTTCCTGCTTCCTCTAGCTCATGTCGGTTGAGATGTTGCTGTTCTGTGCAGCAGTTTATCGTGCAGTCCAACCCAAAGGAGCAGTCTCAATCTGAGAAATTATTGATCTTGAGGGGGAAGAAAGAAAATAGCAGGACTATTTAATGACTCTGCAAGCTTTTACACTGAAATGGCAGATGTCAGGTTTCTTTGTATATTGTGGGCCAGAGCTAATCCTCCAAGCAAAGCTTCCACCAAGGCAGTGGTGCTACCACCCCACAGGAAAAAGCATTGAGCGATGGACAAACAACCACATTTTACTATGTCAGAAAGGTTGTTATCAGCAGCTAAGTGGGATAAACTGAAATACACAGGCACATTCGATAATCCAGTGGTATTGGTTGTACTATTTGTTTTCTAATGCTGTGTAACAAGTTGAAATCAGACTCCCTTATTATTGCACAGCTTCTGAGGCCAAGAGTCTGGGCCTTGTCTCACAGGCTGGACTTAGAGTGATAGCTGGGTTGTGGTCTTCTCAGACACAGGGGGCTCCTCTCCTTTGCTTTCAGAGATTCTGGTTTCCTTCCTTCCTTCCTTCCTTCCTTCCTTCCTTCCTTCCTTCCTTCCTTCCTTCCTTCCTTTCTTTTGTTCCTTTTGTTTTTGGTGGAACTGGGGATTGAACTCAGGCCCTTGCACTTGCCAAAGAAGCACTTATTCTGCTGAGCCATCTCCCCGGCCCCTAGAGATTCTGATAGAATTAAATCCTCTGTGCTTAATTCCAGAGGCCACCAGCTCTTAGGGGTCACCCAGCCACCCTTGTCATGGCATTCTACAGACATACAGGATGGTAAAATGCAATCTCTCTCTGTCAAGGACCACAGGAGTAGGCCCCTTTACCTCCTGAAGCCTTTCCTGTTTCCAGCCTATGTGCACTGGAAGTGAGAAAAGCTGAATGAAAAGGTCACAGATCACAGAGCTACTTTTGTGTTCTCTTCCTGGCTCTTCTGCTTCTAGTCTTCCTCCTCTTCTTTCTCTCCTTTCCTCCATCTTCTCTTTTCATTAAGTAGTCCTGCTATTTTCTTTCTTCTCCCTCAAGATCAATAATTTCTCAGATTGAGACTGCTCCTTTGGGTTGGATTGCACAATAAACTGATGCAAAGAACAGCAACATCTCAACCACCATAAGCTAGAGAAAGAAAAGGAGAAAGGAGAAATCAGAGAAGGAGCAAGAGAAAAGAGAAGTATTGAGGATTGATCCTGGGGCTTTTGCTATATCTGCAGCCTTTATTTTTTATTATCTTGAGACTGGGTCTTGCCAAGTGTCCAAGCTGCCCAGGCTAGCTTGAGATTGCCATCCTCAGTCTCCAAGAGGGCTGGGCTTGGGGGGTGTGTGCCAGTATGAGCCAACATGTGCAGATCTGGCTCTGCCATTTATAGGTCAGCATGAGTTACTCAGTCTTTATAAGCCTCAACTTTGGAGATCACTTTGTAAGTGAGGATAAGGAATGTAGCCATCTCACAGGACATTAGAAGTACTAACTTCATCTTTATGCACTAAATCATTTAGGAAAGAGTCTGAGGCATATTTCAGCCTTTGCTATCATTCCTGAGTAGGTTCCATTTGCCACACTTTATGCAAAGAGCTGGAGATAAAGGGAGACCTTTACTCTTTAAATCTTAGACAAGTGAAGTCTCAGAGTCTGTGGACATACAAACCTAAGAGAACTGTGTGACCAGGGCCTTGACATGGGCAGGGGCAGAAGTGACTATCCCAGGGGACGCTTGATAGAGGAGGTGTCCTTAGACAGATCTGGACAGATAATGAGGTGATTGTAGCTGGGATGCAGGAATAGGTCTTGTATGGCTGTGGCATGCCCAGGAATGTGTGCATTTGCCAGTAGGAGTGAGTGACATGAAGGTCACCTAGTGAGGCATGAAACTCGAAGGTCACTGGGAGAAGGCAATGAGAAGGATCATTCACATTGGAAAGACAAAGTTCTCCAACGTGAGCGTAACAACATACAACTGTGTGTCTAGGCTTGTCTTGAGCCAGAGGCTCTCAAGCATTTTTAGGGAAGGTCTATCCCATAGCAACATGGCTGTGTCTGGGGTTCACATTTCATATTTTGTTGGTGGCTCCTGGAGAGATTGTCTTCCCTGTCAATAAGAAATTTACCATTCTAGTTAGCAGGATTCTGTGTATGGTTCAGAAAGAAACTATCTACAGTTCATTATTGTTAAACCCACTAAATGTTAAAAACACTGCTAAAATTTGGTGTGTCTGTGGAATAAATGATTTTTGACTTTGGCAGAATGTGCCATTTGAATTATTTTCATGAGATTATTGCATTCATTGGCCTTGAAATCTTGCTTGCTGCATAACTATGTGTAAAATGTGTCACATTCTAAACATTTTTTTGTGTGTGTATGTACTGCAGATTGAAACCAGGGCCTTGTGCATACTAGGCAAACGCAGTACCACTAAGCTATATCCACAGTCCTTAAAAATTCATTTTAAGTCAATTGTTTGGCTCTCCAACTACACCATTGGTGTTCTATAGAAAGCATAATTGTTGCTAAATCTATAGGAAAGTCTTGGTTTTAGCATGAAACGTAGTGATCACTAAAATTTATTATACAAATGATACAATCACAATCCTCATAATTTATGTTAAAAATAGGAAAACAGTAACATTGAATAGAAAATTTTAACTTCTATCCTATTTCAAATATAAATCCCTTTTTTTTGGTGGAACCAGGAATTGCACTCAGGCCCTTGCACTTGTCAGGTCAAATGTAAATCCCTTTGATAGATTTCTAGTCTGTTGCAACCTCAACAGTTTAATGGTTGTTCTGGGTTCCTTAACTCATAAGAGCCTCCCCACTATCCTGGGAAGTCAGTGCCAGGGAGGAAACTGAGGCTCTGAGAGGCAGTTGGCTTGTACAATGATGCGCCATTAGTTGAAACTCTTGTTTTCTTGGAATACAGGTAAAACCATGATGGATGAGGTCAGAATTACCTTTCCAAATCAATGACATAAAAAATTTTTCCATATGTAGACTGAGTTGTGAGATGGGCTGTGGTTTACAATAACAAAGTCTAGCAGAGGCTTGTCTGTCTAAATCACTATGTATTAGATTCTTATCTATTATTTTTATTTTCTGGAGGTAAGGTATCATAGTTTTTTTAAAAAAATAGCTTCTAGTCTTTGGTAAGTTGTTATAGTATTAGATGTTGTAGAGTAGAAGCTCCCTTGTCCAGTGAATTTGAGATTGGAAGACTGTTAGTCAATCTAAAAAGATTATAAGCAGAACAAAGATATATGCATCTCTTGCAGGTCAAATATCGAAATGTTTTTCCAGAATAAATCAGTTTGGTCAAAGTAAGTCAGCTCTTTTAAAAGAGATAGTGGAAAGAGCAACTTTCTTTATAGTGGTGCATAAAAAAGAGAAACAATCCTAGGCTTAAATTATTTGACAGTGAAATTATTAGTATCTGTTCGTATCAGGCAGCTTTCTGAGGCTCTCACACTAACTTTCTGTAGGACTTACCATGTAATTAAAACTGTAATATACAGGATAAGTAAAGCATTACTCTTTAAATGGACAAATGAAAAGGGAATGCATTTACAATGCCCAGCACAAGTTTTTGAAATATACATATAAAACTGGCTGAATCAGATTCATGGAAGCACGATCACCTCACACATTCACCATTTACTTGTGATGTCAACACCTGAAATCTACTCTGTTAGAAGCTTTCAGCTATACAAATACATAGTTACTAACTATATGGAGTAATTTTAAATTTGTATGAATGCTCCTTGAAACCAGTGACCCTTAGTTTTTGTGTTCCATGGCCCCTCATCTGTTCTCAGTACGTGGTGTTCAACAAACATTTTGTGTGTATGTGGAAGGCTAATTTAACATGATATTAATTATGCTAGTTGGGTAATATCCCACATCTGGTGACAGACCATCAGCCTCTTTTCTGCTTGCTTCACGGCCTCCCAGACACACACCCAGGCCTTGAGGGGTTGGAGGCTCTACCTTGGCTTCTCTCCCCGCTGAGGCAGCCGGCTCTCTTTAGGGTGATTTCTACTCCTTCCCATGATGCAATTTGTTCTGCTCCTTGGCTACCTGCCTGCACCTAATGGCAAATCCTCATGGAACACATCTCTTTGAAACAGGGACATCTGCCAAAAGAAGAAGAGAGGCAAAATTCCACTCACTTCATTCTGGAGGAAGAAGTTTTCCAATTCTAAAGTGACAGCAGAACCCTTCAATTCCGTCTCCAGATTTCCCCTGGAATTTGTTTCTTCCTCCAGCGGCGCATTTAAGCCCCGTTATTCCGACTATATTTATTTATAAAAACAGATTTAAAGGTCTTAGAAAACCTGTCAAGGACACACAGGGTCACATAATGCTTAAGAATGATGTTAAAATTTTAAAAGTGATTTATTTTGACCCAGAGGCTAAATAACACAGGCTGCGAATGTGATAAATCTAGCAAATAAACCAACAAATACATAAATAAACATAAGTGCCTTTGAGGAGGCAACTGGCCAATAGGCAGCTCAGCAGTTGGCATTTAGTTTTACAAGAGCACTTGCTAATCCCACATGCTGGGGACAGTTATAAAGGTTTCATTTCCTGCCTAGACCTCAGCTCCTCCCCAGTGCGGGGAACCCAGCCCTTGATTTGAGACTGAAGATGTGAGTGCACTCCCCATAGGGTGATGACTTCATGTATATTGATATTACCAGTAGGGGTTTATTTTCTTTCTCCCTAGAATGTGATCCTTTGAAGTCAGGAACCACGATTTACACAACTCTTTGTATGGGGCTTTATGCATCGTATGTAGTCTACAAACATTTATAAAACAGACGAGTGAAGATCGTCCCTTTCATTGCTGCATGTCCAGCACCCAGCATGGGGCTGAGCACATGGGGAACCTGCAGTAAACACCGAATGACTGCATAGATGAGCGAATTGGGCAGGTCACGATTGCAGCTGGCTTCTTACCGTGCTCTTAGCATCAGAGGTGAGGAGATATTGGGGTCTTTGTGGTGGCTGGAGCACAGTATTGCCATTACAGGGCATTGTGTACCGCCGTCTGTGTCTGTGGGTCCTGAATCTGAGGATTAGCCAACTTGGGATAAAAAATATTAGGAGGAAAAAACTGAACACATACAGAGGTTTTCCTTGGGAGTATTCCCCGAGCAATACAGTATAGCAGCCAGTCATGTATGCTGCACTACATTATAAGTAATCTAGAGATGATTTAAACCATGGAGTCCAACCTTTTGGCTTACCGGGGCCATGGAGAGTGGACAATGGTCCTGGGTCGCATATGAAACATAGAACCCAAAAGTTCCTTTCTTATGTGCAACTAAAGACTACTCTGACTACCGCTTCGGCCACACATTTCTGTGGTTCTTCATTACTTAACAGGTTCAAATGTAAACACCCCTGACTTATTTGCAGGATCCTTCAGAACCTGCCTGGGAAGCTGTCTTCTGTGACATGCAGGTTCCTCCTGAGACTTGGGGATCTTCTTTGTTCCCCCTCGGGTCCCTCACTGAGCACCTGCTGCATGCCATGCTTAGGAGAAGGCAAGGCTTGCTCTCTAGCTGTTTGCAGGGCACAAGAATGCCACGACACTTCCTCTCAGCTGAGTGAAACCATAATAACCCTTTGAGCCCCTCTCAAGTGCTTCCTTCTCCAGGAAGCCCGCCTCTCCAGTCCTACAGTCATGGTTCCCTAACTGCACAATCTGCTTGCAGAAAGGAACAATTATGTTGCAGCTTTTTAAGTCTATTATACAATGTCAGTTGCTTGATGAAAGCACTTACTAACTATGGGCTAATTCATTGCGGTAAAAGCTTTCAACATGGTGAACCTGACACTGTTTTAAAAATTTGTATCC
This sequence comes from Ctenomys sociabilis, assembly GCA_004027165.1. NCBI lineage: Eukaryota > Metazoa > Chordata > Mammalia > Rodentia > Ctenomyidae > Ctenomys > Ctenomys sociabilis. The sequence goes on along the minus strand of PVKA01000100.1, from coordinate 172,728 downwards.
CATTAACAATCCAAAAAATGTGTCTTGAGTACAAAGCATGTGTCATACTAAAATTTCAGTGAATACCTCTTGGAAGTACAAATGGCCAACAAACATATGAAGAAATGTCAACATCACTAAGCCATTAAAGAAATGCAAATTAAAACAATGCTGAGATTCTATTTGTCCCAGAAAGAATGGCTGTCACCAGGAAATCAATAATAACAGATGCTGGTGAGGCTGTGGGGAAAAGAAAGGAGCACTTCTACGCTGCTGGTGGCGATGTGAATTAGTATAACCATGATGGAAATCAGCATAGATATTGCTCAAAAACTCTAAAAATAGAAACTGACCCAGCTACTGTATTTCTCTTCTAGATATCTTTCCAAAAGGGTTAAAGACATATTACAGTGATAACAGGTACACTTTTGTGGTATGTGGAAATGTGGTGTTTAGAAATAATGGAGTACTGCTCAGCCACAAAAAAGGATAAAAGAGGCATTTGTAGGAAAATGGATGCAACTGGAGAGGATGTTATGTGAACTAAGACACACAAACTTAAATATCTCTTAGTCTTTCTTGTATGAGAACTCTGAGCTACAAGTAAAGAACAAAATAAAATATAGTAATAGGAAATAAGGAGATAGATGTTTCTCAAAATGGGAAAGGATGAAGAGATAGAGCAAGGGAGAGGGATAGGGAGGGGAAGGGGATTAGAGGATAAGTTAAGAGGTGTTGTGTACGTGTGCCAACTCCCCACAAGGAATGACATCCTTATGTAATGCAAAATGTATTTATAAAATATCTTAGTGTGAATATTAATGCATCCATCATTATGAACATGAGTATTTAAAGCCTATGTTTGCCCTTTTTATTCTTTCTTAACTTCTTTTCATGAAGTGCTGATAAGAATTATATATATCATGAAGATTATTCTACCTTTGGGGTTGAAAAAGTGGAATGCCTAAGCCCCTTTCCTTTGTCCCTTGTGGAATGGTGGAAGGGTCCTATGACGAGATCCTATTTCTCTGGAGTCCAGTCCCTTCTCTGCTCTCGACTAACTGGAGAGCAAACAGTTCTCCAACTGTTTGTATTTCAGTGTCTTCATTTGTAAAAGGTGAACAATGATACCAGCTGGGCCTGGAATCATTGGGTGCTTGGAAAATTGGAAACCAATGGGTTCGGTTAGGTCTGATGCATGGCATATGCTTCGTCGCCTCTGTCAGTCTGTGGCCTTTGTCACCCTCCGCCCTCAACTCGGGCATCTGGGGGTGGAGAGCTCCTACAAGAGCTTGTGCCATGCCAATTTCCAAGTATGAGTGGTCCATAGGTTTGTTTTGTATATCCCAGCTTCTGAGAAATTGAATGAGGTTGACCTTTGTTCTCCTGCTGCTTTGAGCTGTCCTCTATTTTTGTGTGTTTCTCACTCCCACTGCTGCAATGGGCCTTTTGGAATACAGATACATTTCTTCATTAATTTCAGAGAGGCTTGTTTTAATATTGTTGACAAGTGATCCTGATATATCGTAATTCTTGAGCCTAAACCAACTTCAGTTGTAAGCACATCATTATTTCATAAACTATCAAGAAAAGAAAAAGTTGTGCCATATCAAAATATGGCACACCATAGTTTATAAAGTGCAGCCTTATTTTGAAGCTGTTGAAATATTAAAAATGGGTATATTAGACTGATGTGCTATCATTTTTTGTGAGAGTCTGCTTCCAGTCTTCCAGCTCAGTCACAGCAGGGTTGGGAGGTCTCCCAGGAACCTTCTTCGAGTTGCAGCTGATTGCTTTTCTGTTTCCCCCAGCTCTTTCATCTTGGGAAAACAGAGTAGAGCAGCTGGCAGGGGATAAGTATAGGTGGGCACAGTGCATGGAGCCCTCAAAACCCACAGCTATTGGTTTGACCTGGCAATGCCTGCCTCAGGCTCTCTGTAGCTCTGTGAAGTCAGCCTCCTCAGAAGCTGCCCCCGAGTCAGCCTGTCCAGTTCCAAGGAACAGAGTGCTGGGCTTGTAGGTTCTTTTTACTCAGAAACCCCTATGATGCTTTTCCCAGCCCTGCCTGGCTTCTGTGTAGAAAGGGCTCACCTTGTGACTGGTGATGGAGGCTGGGCAATGTCTCTGCTTAGCAAGTCTCAGAGTCACTGTGCCTTGGGTTTTTCTATGGGCAAAAACAGGGTTTGCGTTAGTTATGTTACTGTCAGTGGAGTGAACTGTCTGATGCACTGGGCTTGGGTTTAAGTGCAAAGTGAGAGGTGGCCAGAAGCTTCAAAGCTATTTACAGCAAAAGGCATGATTCATGCCTTTGAGTCTGGGGGCTGGAGGGTGGGAGCCCCCATGTTCTCAGGGTTCACTGCCAACTGCAGATTGTTCAGCTCCTTCTTCCATTCAGACATCTTGGGTTTCAGGCAGAGCTGTAATCAGACCCTTCTCATTTGCCACTTCAGGCTCTGTTCTTCGACCTCCCAAATCACCTGCTCTTCTTGAGGCATTGTTGCCTTCTTGGGTCAGGCATTAGCTACCCAGATTCTGCTAACAATGTTGAAAGCAATTTGCCAGCTTTTATATGGGTCTTGATTTGGGTGGCAATATGTTCTATTCTGACTGTATGAAAGCTTTAACTTGTTTTCCACCTCTTGAAGGTTATTTAATCCCTCTGTAGTCTTTCTGTCTATCAAATAAGTCTCTGTTCTCCTATTATTTAAGAATAGCTGACTTTCAGCTGCTCCCTATCCCTACGTTAATAAGTCCAAGCTCCTTAGCATGGTGTACACAGGTATGCTAGTTGTGACTCAAACTAGCTCACTCCAAGAGGGAATTTAACATCTTGTGTAGCTGAGAAGTCCATAGGTGATCAAGAGCTTCAGAGACAGGTGGATCCAGGCTCTCAAACCACACCTGCAGAGCTGGGACTCGGTTGCCATCTCCTGGCTCCTGGCTCTTCTCTATAATGGCTTCATTTCGACAGCTTCTCTGCAGGTAGTGGGAAATATGGTACCCAATATTCAGAAGTTAGGCAAGAGCCATTTCTAGCTTCGGACACCTTTGTATTAATCCAAGATATCCCTCACTGACTCTGCTTGGATCCTGTGTCAAAGGCTTGACCATCATTTGTGACAAGTTTGATTATCTCCTCCTGAGACATGAGGTTGTCCCTTAATTGTCGGTGCTTGGGCACTGTGGTGACAGCTCCACTGAGACCACACAGTGGTGGGGGAGCAGCCCTTAAAGACAAAATGAGTGGTAGGCAGAAGATGGCGTCTCATGGCCTCTGGAAAGGTTGCCTACATTTGGCCACTTCTGTCTGCCTAGCTCCTCCCAAGGCTTCCTGTGAGTTCTACCTGCCAAGCACATGCTCTGTTTCCTCTGATGAAAACCTGCCTTCACTTAATACCTTATTCTCTTTACTCTCAGTGTTCTCTGGAATTCTTCTTTCCTCCTTCTTCACTTGTCAAAATTCTGCTCAGTCTTCAAGACTTAATTAAAATGTTGCTTCCTTCAAAAAAAATTCTTTCCTTTCTTTACATTTCTTTCACTTTGCTGTCAAAGGATTTGGCTAATGGGACCTTTATGGAGTTTTTCTTCCTGCTAGCTGTAGTTACTTGTTTAAATGTCCACAATATGATGGCTGCTTGCAGAATCAAATATTCCTTTGAGAGCTATACAACAAACTTATAGGATAGGTCAATGTTGTCTCAACATAGAAGTGAGAGGATTCTATTTATTGTGCTTTACACACACACACACACACAGACAGACACACACACACCATGCATACAGACTCAGAAGCTGTGTCCATATTTGTAATACTGCTTAATGCTGCGCACTTAGGATTTTTTTAGGTTGCGTACAATTCTACACTGGGAATAATGTTTATAGCTTAGCTACAGATATATCATTTTATCTAATGACTTTTCTATTGAGGGGTTAGAGAAGACATGTGTTGGAGTTGAAGGAGAAAATACATCAAGCTAATAGACTAGGTGCATGGTAGGACTGAAATGCTTCTCTCCAAGGGAAAGATAAAGAACTAGGCAAGGTATCTGGGCAAAATGAATGACAATGTAGCCTCTCAGGCTGAAGTTGGCTCTGTGGCTCGTTAGCTATTCGATCTTGGGCAAATTAACTAAGGTCTCTGAGCTTCAATATTTTTCTCTATAAAATAGTGTTGTTTTCATGTTATAGGGCTAAGGTGAGAGCAAGACAAGATAATGCATGCAGAAAAGTATGTGACTTCTAGACAGAGATAAAATAAATGCTGCCTCTCACCCTCAAGTCAAGGTAAGTAGAGATTCTCCTCAACTTATAATGGAGTAAAATCCTGATACTTTTTCAGTAAGTGCAAAGTAACATAAGTGAAAAAAATCTAGTTAACACACATAGTCTATGGAACCTCAGAGCTTAGAATCATAGTACATAATTGAGTGCTGGTTGTTTCCCCTTGTGTATGTGGGGCTCCCTGGGAGGTTCACTTCACTGACGACCAGCACCTCGCTGGCAGATCGTACCATGTATCTCTAGCCTGAGAAATATAATCAAATTCAAAATTAGAGGTACAGTTACTGCGTGAATGCATTTGAAGCTTGAGCCATCATGAAGTTAAAAATTCAAGTTGAATCATTGCAAATCAGGGCCTATCTGTATCTGTTTTTTTATTTTTTCCCAGAGTGGCCAACCACATTGAGTGGCAATGATTAAGAAATACACACCTTTTTTTTTTTTTGTGGAACCAGGGATTGTACTCAGGCCTTTGCACTTGCCAGGCAAGTGCTTGTTCTACTGAACCATCTCCCCGGCTCCCTTGCTCAGTTTGATTGTAGCTACCAGGGTAATATTGTCATTTAACGATCAGGATGGTAACTGCACTGAAAGGATAAACAGAGGACAGTCATCTTTGTTGAGAACAACAGTGCCAATGAACTGCATATTTTTATTTCCATTGCTTCTGGAAAATGTGGGAACCTAGAGAGACATGGCAGACACCCTTTTGGTCCATGTTATACTCTGTGATGGAGAATCCCCCACCCTGGCTGACAGATCTGAAGGGTGAGGGAAGGAAAGCTAGCTATTTTCTGGGTCAGCTCTGTGGGTCTTTATAAAAGCCTAAGTGTAGGTGTGGTAGGGAAGGAGCTCCAGACTGTGAGCCACTGCTAGAATGATGACGCCACCAGGGACTTGGGCTTCCTCATCATCCCATGTATTCAAATGCTTTTCACATTTGTAAAGAATAGCACACTTTACCCAAACCAATGAGCAGGACATCAGAGAAGATGACACACATGTGATTCATTTTCTTAAGGATGAAGCCTAAAGATTTATCTAAGGACCCAAGAATGTTATGAGGTAATTCCTTGAAGTCCCGCAGGTGGTGTGATGATTCTGGACTGGCAGGCATACCTCTTCTTCCACACATTGGCTATGGGCTTGCATTTACAACAGTCACCTCCCATTTGATACTCTGACAGGGTTTTTCAAGAGGAGGAAAAGCTTCACTGCTTTACTCATGAACAGATGGCTGGGAACAGGCTTATTCCCTGGGTTGTGGTTCCCGACACCAGGAGAGGCCTAGATGAGCCAATGTGACCCTAAACCATAGAATGTACGAGAGGGTCAGTGTAGTGTGCTTTAAAGGTAACCTATACAGACCCAGACACATTACTAATAAAGATCTGAAGAAGCACCATTGTTTGTCCAAAATTCCCAAAGCATTTAGTGTTCCTTTTAAAGACTGATCTACTGCATTATGATTATTTGCATCTCTCTCTCTCCAGCAGGAGACATTTAGCAGCAAATGACAACTCAAATTACTTAAAGCCCCTCCCCCCAAAAAAAGACTTTCTTGGATCAGTAACCACAATGTTTGGCTTGATTCAGAAGTCTTAACAATGCTCTTGGGATCTAATCTCTCTCCATTTCTCTGTCCTGCTTTCCTTTGTGCTGGTTCCAGCATTATTCATGTATGCTTTACCTGGTAAGAACAAATAAATTGCCACCATTCCAAATACAGAATTGGAAGAGTCTGGTTTGGATCAGCTTTGACCTACTCCTGAACCAATCATGTGGTTTTGGTTGGCAGGACCTGGGATATAGGCTTCTGGAGTTGAGAATGGGGTCAGCTCTACAAAACTGCAGGGAGTGAGATTTAGAACATAGATACCCAAATGACCATTATTAGAGTGAGAAAGAATGGGTGAAAGAAAAAAACTCACCACTATATTCCCTGACTAGAGCCCAAGCTCTTTACTAGAAAAAACAAAGAGGAACTGGGGAGATACCTCAGTAGAGTAAACACTTGCCTGGCAAGCACTAGGGCCTGAGTTCTGAAAAAAAAGAGAGAGAAAAGAAAAGAAAAACAAAGAATCTCATACACACCTTACTTCCTAGTGCCAGGGCTGGCCAAACAAAGGCTTTTGTGTTCTGACAGGAGTTAACTTCTAGGACTTGGAAGAGCTGGGCCTAAATTTTACCTCAGAGCTGTTTTCTCCATCCTCTCTTCCATTTGGGACATGGTAACTTCTAGAAAGCTTTAAAATCATCTATACTGTTAGCACTTTGTTCCTTTCTTTAATTGTGTATTCAAAGAAAGTATTCCAACATTGTCATTAAAGTAAAAAAATGTCATAATTGTTGATTTTGGCCATTGTACTTTGGCAAATTATTTAGCACTTCGGTATCTCTTCTTGGTAACCTAGTGATATATTAAATCTGTAGTTATAGTTAGTTGAGTGCATTTGCATTGCATGGATCTCATTAGCGTCTTTGAACTCTTTCAGCTTTGGTACCTGGCTCTCAGATACTCAGTCTAACTCAGCCTGGCTATGGTTTTTGGTCTTGGAAAGACCTGCTCAGTTCTGTAGACTGATGCAACTGTCAACGCAGGCTCTGGATCTTCCACCTTGTCCCCAGCTCTGATGAAATGCCTCTTTGAGGGTATAGACTCTCAGATAGTCTAGACAGAACAGCCTGGAACAGTGGGGACGTTAATTCCCTGTGTTATGCCCTCTAACCAATGAGAGAGAGGATATGCAAATGAGTGAGGCTGATGGATTCTTTCTCCTTCCTCCCTCTGTTATACTTTTGCTTCTTTTTGAGGCCTACCTTGAAGCTGCAGCCAACACTGAACCTCCCAAAGAAAACAATAGAATTTAATCCCTGTATCAGTTGTTTTTCTTAGGAAATGATGGTTAGCACATTATTTTGTTTTTGTGTGACATCTTTTCTACAAGGTGCTAAAAAGATCTTTAAGTCAAATCATTTTCATTTAGGCTCTGATAAGATGGCCTTTCTGTTTATTTCTCTATATGTGAAATAGATAAACTAAGATGCACCAAAGATTAGTCTTGTTCAAATCCTTGATCTATTTAAACACAGGACTCAGGTTTTCCTGTCCTCTTGCTAAATATTATGAGCCCAACAACACTTGAAATCTGGTCATTCAAAGCACACATTCAAAGTGCAGAGAATAATTGGGACAATTATCCTAATCATTTAACTTAATCAGCCAAACCTATAGTAGCTGCATAATTGAGTTTGATGTTTGTACTTCACATGGGGCCACTGGAAACAGCCCAACACTGGTAACCAGGATCTCATGATTATGTTGCTCTAAGTGCTGCTGGTGAGAGTGAGCATATATTTTTAAACAACTGATTCTGTTTCTTGAAATACTTTGCATTGTGAGACAAATTCCTTTGCTTTTAAATCAAGGGAAATGAAAATAAGGTCCTAGCGAAGACAACAGGCTTTCCACAAGAGGATAAGTGCTTTATTTATAAATAAACTTTTTAGACTTGGTTAGAGGTATAATTAAATGTGAAGGTTAAAGATTGTTAGTATGGGGGCATTTTTGTGCTTTGCTGTTGTATGGATTTCAAGGTGTGATTTGAAAAGTGTGATTTCAATTTCAGTACAATCAAAGATGTATTGATTTCTTTGCCATTGCTTTATGTTAGCTTATGTGTGCTTATTTCTACTACTATATCTATTATTTTTAACATTTGAAATTATGTACAGCTAGTTATGGAAAATCATTAATAAACAGAAGTCTGAAACGAACCAAAAAGGTTGAGACAAGTTTCTAACCCAAACTTAAAAGGAAAACTTTGTTGCTTTTCATCTTCTCTTGAGTGTGAACACTGATTTTAGGAGCTGAGTTGAGGCATGAATTTTCCTGTTTTATTGGGGATCCTACTCTTTTTCCAGTATTTGGAAAGTATTGCAGTTGCATAATGTGTTACTGCTGACAGGTATCACAAAATGCGTCTTGTAGGAAAGGCACAGTGTCAAACTGCTGTGAAAGTTACTTTTTATCAAGAGCATAATATAATTTCTGATACCTTTTTAAAAGTACATAAGTGGTGACTGATCTAGAAAAAGAGACAGTTGGAGAAACAGTTCAAGTATTCAAAATAGGAGCAGTCCAGTTTTAATGTATCAGAAAGAATTAAAGACAATTTTTTAATTTGCTTGATGTTTATGTCATCGTGGAGAAATTGATTTTAAGGGCTGGAGAGATATCTCAGCAAACTAAGTGCCTACTTAGGCAATTGCTGCAACCAGGGTTCAATCCTCAGCACCATAAATTGCACTGGCCCCACCCTGGGGTGGGATGAGTCAGCCACCCAAAGGTGGTGGTGAATGCCTGTAATCACAGCACCGAACTGGGTAGGCTGAAAATGGGAGGATCACTACGAGTTCGAGTTGCATAGTGAGACTCTGTAGCAAGTACATAGAAAAAAAAATAATAAAGAAATTGATTTCTTGATTGGTTGGCCTCCTTAGTTGGAGGTTGATTTGCTTTGTGGCCTGCCTTATGGAAGAAATAGGGGGAAAAAAAAGAGATCTTCCTAGATGTTTACAAGGAACCCTTTTGTTGAATTCTATTCTGTTATAGAGATTGGTATGAATCTCTCTGTGATTTATAGTTGGTAATTGGATGACAATAAATTAACTATGGTGTAGAGATTATCAGAAAGAAAGGAATGCTATCTTTTAGAATCAGAAACTCATTTGTGATTTATGTCACCTTACTTGTAAACATTTTGCTTGAGTTCCACTTTTTCTTGCTCATCTCTCAAATAACAAGGAAATCATCAGGTACTGATGAATTCCTAGGAATATCAACCATTTAAATTATTTTTCTCAAGTATAAAAGAACAAAACTAGAATGAGCTAGATTCTCCTTGATTCATATCTTCAGAGTCCTAGAAAAAACATGGAGGTCTGAAAAGTTTCCCCATTCCTAGGAAAGATGAGGAGGTCCCAGAAAGGAATAAGAAGTGGCAGTTTAATGCTGTGAACTTGTCAACACTGTTAGATAGAGAAACAAATGTTGGAAGGGCAAGAAAACTGAGATTTAGACCTTGGAATAACATTTTAAAACAAAGGATTTCTGCCAGAGATTTCTTAACATTCCCTCCCTTTAAACTTACAATAAAAACACCATGATATTCAAAGAAATGCATACATTTGAAAAACGCAAGCAAAAGTCTTTGCTTTCCCAACTGGTGGCAGGCAGGCTTTCCAGTGCTGCAGAAATTAGTGTTCCTTGGGAGAATTTCCTTTTTTACAAAAGGCTAACCAGAATTTTAGTAGAAAGTGCTTCTGTTTCTGTATGTGTGAAAGGCAATCCAAGTTTGGAGAAGTGTATGGGGCTGAATTTGATGATTAGACCCTTCCTCTTGAAGGCACTGTGGCACTTACTTCATTTCACTGTGACACTTTCACAAAGGTGAAACTTCTTGCCTTTGTTCACTTTAGCACCCGTCAAAGGTCACCACTTTCACAAAGCCACGAGTGGGTAGCTTTTGGTCCACTGGAACTTGTCTTTTGTGTTTTCTGACTTTCTCTATCCTGCCAGTGAATGGACAGTTAATTTTCTCTTTAGCTAGACTTTTCATAGCTAAGTTTAATTTTGAAAAACTGATCTCTAGAATGATCATTCTAATAAAGTTATGATATTACAATCCATGGGTCTAGGAAAATAAAGCCAAGATTAATGTGTCTATGGATCTTTAATCCTAGTCAGAGATCACTGCTGAGGATCAAAGTCTTACCTTGGAAAAATGTAGCCCGTTACTATTTTGAGGTCTGACAGCTGCCTCAGTGCTTTTTCATAGAAGAATTCCATTCACCTTGAAATTTCAAATAAGGTCTTCAAAAATGTTCCTTGATGTGCCAGGAAAATATGTCTAATATGCAATGTTTTTATTGAAGGATGATATATTGGAGTTTTTGAATTGAATTTTTTATTGATCCTTTCTGTATACCACATCATTCAAAGTTATTTGTTTTATTAGGAGTCTGTGTACATGACTAGTAAACAATAGCAGACAGTTTCAATTAGTTTTATCTACCTTTCAATGTGCATATGTGATATTTTTGAGATTCCCAACATTCCAAGAAACATGTTGCAGTTATCTTCCGAGGGTTTGTTTCAGTAGCACTGTGGTGGTTATTCAAGTCTCTCCTTCCTATCTATTCTGGAGACAGACTAAAGAATGTAATGTACCAGCACAAAGTGATAGGTCATGAATTTGTATTTCTGGCTCAGAATTTTCCTGAATTGGAGGGGCCAGAAGTGGTATTTTTATGTCAAGTCTCTTTTGCCAACTCTCATAATTTACACTGGCATGGAGCTGAAAGATGCAAAAGCAGTATTAACTATGTTTTTGTATTGTTCTTTTCTATTTATGGGAGCCTTAGAGGAGTAAACTAACTTACAGAGGAGGAAATCTACTCACCAAATGAGTGTTATTGGCCTTATGAAGGAATACTAAGTAGTAGAAGTTATTTAATGAATTTAAATTGAGTGTTAACAGGTTAATTTATGATTATTCACAATGTAACTAGTCATGGAGAACAGCCATAAGAAAAAAAACTTCATGTAATATGCTACATAATGAATATTATACACAAGAAATCAAGCATAACTGCTATTGAGGTCCCAAGGGACCACTTAACTTTTGCTAGTATAATAGAAAATCTAGAAAAGGGCAGTATCTACCAGGATGGGTGTTGGAACCCAAAGCCAGAGAGAGAGAGAACTCTGTAGAACCCAAGGTGGGCACCACAGCCAGGACTAGCTTGAGTAACCTGAGAGACTTTATAGAACTGATTATCTATGGGAGGGCCAGAAATGTAAGTGTCACATCATGATACAGAATCTGAAGTCTTGGTAGAAAATGCTAGGAGACACATGGAATGATAGGACTCTGGACAGTGGTGTGGAGCCCCAGGGTAGGATTCCGGATCCCCCTTCAATCTCCTGGGGCACCAAGACATCTGCTCATGTGAGCAACTTCAGGTGGTATTTTCAAGGTGGTCCAGCAACTGAGGTCTCTTTTAGGTGGTGGCCCATGAAGGTGAGTTCTGCTATGTCCCCTGCTTGCCTGCAACCCCTCTTTGATTGGCTTCTTCTCTGCCTCAGTAATGAAAATGTGTAGCAATAACCACAAAGGATCTGCAAGACAATTTGGGAATGTTCGTTCATTACTGAACATCAGTCACTGCTGTGGGCTTTGCTAGTGCAGATGAAAGAGCATCTTCCCGGGAGCAAGAAGATCATGCTCATCAATTTAACCCCCTTCTCTTTTTCATCACAATCATCATCCTGTCCATGTGTTCCTCTCTGTGTATACTCCTAGTGCCAAAAATCTGGTTAATTCTGAATTTCCACAGGCATGGTTCTTATTTAGAGGGTGCAAATCCAACACTTACCATCTGGGTACCTAAAACCAACATATTGTATGTGGACAGATTTATACTCAGGAAGGTAGGACCCAAGCTGAGCTATCAGAATTAGGAAAGAAAAGAGACTTCATGGAGACAACTTTGAGTACGTGCTCTTATAAGGTTTAGTAGACATTGTGTGGAGTTTGTGTGGAACATGTGAGGCTGTGTCACAAAGGCTGAAGCACTGAAACCCAAGGAGACAAGCATGGGGTTTGATGGTGCTGGCGAGCTCTCAGTATGGTACAAAGTGCTACCATTACCAGTTGGAAGTAACTCCCTGTGATGTGAAAGACTTCCAGGGAAAGGCCAGGAATTACAGACAGAGCTGCCACAGAACGCAGAAAGACAGCCGTGTGTCTTTGCGAGGTGACAGCCCTGCCTCTGATGTACCTCCCCCAGTCAGCCTCAGATCAGGAGCTGGGGAGTCGGAGCGGAGAACAGAGAAGGAGCAGGTATATTTCCCCGGGCCACCCCCGAAAACTCAAGTAAATGTACCTGTCCTTTCTAGTCTTGGGTCTTCAGGGAGAGCAGCACAGGCTGAGGAATCTTTTGGGCAAACCCAAGTCGGCTTGTGAGTCTGTCCTTGGATAAGGCAGGGAGTAAGGCAGAAAAACAGACAAACGGGAAGTGGTGGCTTTGTGCTGAGTTTGGCTTAGAGTTTTGAACTCCACCGTAGCTTCAGGCTCCAAGCAAAGCTCAGGGGGAATGAAACCCACAGCAACCCAAACAAGGCTGAGGCTTGGCGGAGAGCCACCTGTGGGACCACAGCGCTCTCCACACAGCTTGGGGCCTGTGTGGGCTTTTGGGCCCAGCCAGCTGCCTTTCACTGAAAACCCTGCTTCTTTGGACTTGCCTGACCCCAGCCATTGAATATGCTCAGTCAAGACCCAGTTTTCCCAGAAGCAGAAGCCTCTTCTAACACCCAAGAGCATGGTGGTTGGTGAGGTCGTATTTACCCTGCAGCCAGCCAGGCCAGGAAGTCTGGGGTTGTTTTTTGTGAAGCAATTCATACTGGGATGGAGGAGATTCGGGGTTGTGAAAGGAAATTATGAGCAGAGACTTGGAGCTGAGACTTCTAGGCTCTGTTGGCGTGAACTTCCCCCCCTCCATAATAGTCCTAGAAAAACAGAGGCAATGTCGTCATAGCAGCTGCTGATGGCCTGACAGACAGTTTCCGCAGCGCTACATGAGGCCCTTTGGTGTCCCTGTCAGTAGATTGGCAGCTGAATGACACCAATGAGGCCAGGCCTGTATTCCCTCTGGGAATGCCGCCCTAATTGATAGACAGAAGGCAAAGGGAAGGATTGTTTTTGAACCTGAAAAGAATCCCCTTTTTTTCTCCCTAAAGCTTATGCCCCCACTCCGCACAGCTCTATTTTCCCCTCCCCCTTGCACTTTTTTTTAAAGGTGTTTTGTTCCAGAGCAGTTACAGAGCTTAATGGAACTGAATGACTTTTACCCTTCACAATCTGTCAGTCAAAAGCCCGACTCCAGGACTGTTAAATAAAGTCCTTTCAGAGGCAGACAGGAGAGGAATGTGTCAGTCAGGCAACAGACCCTGTTGTGTTTTCATCTGTCAGAAGGGTGATGGGGAGAGCTGCAGGCCCCAGGCAGGGCACATTCCCAGCAGCCGCTAAGAGGCCTCGACAAATCCAGGTGTGGAGTCAAAACGTCCCCAATCACCAGCATTTTTGAGGTGTGGACTCAGAGCCCCCAGGCACTCGGGTTTGCAATCAGCTATGAGATGTTTGGGCAAACTTTCAGCCCAGGTTTCATACTAAGCATTTTTAACATAAAACCAACCACTAAGTGCTGGCTGTCCCTATAAGGCATGGGTTTCAAATTAATAAACCACTTAGCTGAAAATACTGCAGACAGTAATGCTCTGGCTGAGGGGCCTTCAGGTAGACTCCAATTGCGAACTAATTTTGTAGAGCCACTTTCATTTCATTTTTCCCCCTAATACCTTCCTTTCCCATTATATGACAATCCATTAATCTTGCCCATTTACTTAAAATTGCTGGGCAATTTTTTTTTTCAGAGTTCTGAACAGTTGCTTTTGTTCACTATAGATTCAGAGCTTTACATAAAAAATGTCCACTGCTAGACATGGTAATGACCAATTCCTTATGTTTTGGTGACATTTCCTTTATGAACTTATAAAAAAAAAAAAAACCAACTGGAGGATGAAGGTAGAATGGGGCAGAGGGAGTAGAAAAATTGATATTTAAACAAGTAGGGCTTGTTCTCATCAGGGCGCTAGAGGCAAAGCTACAAAGCCCAGGACAGATATTTTTACCCAGAACTGAAGGCCTCAGTGTTCAGACAGGAAAGTCACTCACCTTCAGGATAAGTGGTCTGCCCACAGCCATAGGTCAGGGAGGAAGGCTCAGCTGCACTCCCTCAGCTGCCTGCTGTTTGGGCTCAGGATAAACTGTAGGATATTTATTACTTGCATGTTTTCATCCTTCTCCTCAGGCGATTTTGTATAAAGCAAAAGCAATGTGTCTCACTCCGGGTGATTTTCTTTCTCTTTTGATGCTCTTATCTTGTTCCCAACAGTGTTCTCAGAGCAGGCAGAGTTAGCAAAAGGTCCTCTGCTGTCCTTTCCCCTCTCATTCCACACCCAGGTCTGCATGCTGCTGGGGGCATCTGAGGCCTGCTCCTGTTGCCCATTGAGTGTGTAGCCATCCATTAGGCGAAGTTCCCCTTCTCTCTCTGTCTCCCTGTAGCCAAAATGTAGACCTTAGAGGCTTTCTTCTGTCTGTGTCTAAGGGATCTCAGGGGAAAGCCTATTTTATATAGGCTAAACTGCAATTGGAAAAGCGAGGCTGATAAACTGTCACACTGAAGCAGGCCTAAAATTTGTTAAAATAAACAAATTATGGTACACTCTACATCATGAAAGCTAAATGATTTCCAAAGTTTCCAAAATTCATTTTCCAAATGAATTTTCCACATTTTGCTAAAATATATGAGATTAGAAAATCATAATGGGTTGAAACCTCAGCTGACAAAATAAAGCACAACTTATTTATACATTAGGGTACAAAAGAAACTGCTTTCTCCTCACAGGATAACCTAAAGTTCTGAGAGCTATCTTAAAGCCTGTAGTTCTCTGAGACATTTACAAGGGATTGTGGGTTAGAATTTGGGGCTAAAGAAAAATCTATGTGAACAATATTCCTCTGGAATATTAATGAATGAATTTCACTTCTAGAAATATGTGCTGTGAGCACTTTCTGAGTCCATCTTTCACTGGTTATTAATGATCTGCCATACTTTTTTTAAAAAGCCCTTTCTGCCTGCCTGCCTTCCCTCTGCCTAAAACAAACATCCCTTTTGGACACTGTTGGAAACACAGGAGCCTTCTGAACAAGGGAGACATTTTTTCTTCTATGCTTGAAACTTAAAATGGATGTTGCAGCTTCTGTTTTTAACATTAGTAGCTGCACAGGCACTTTTACAATAGCTTACAGCCTGTAGAAGTTCTTCTTGAGATGCCACAATGTATTCTCCTAGCGATGAGAAAGACTTCAGATAAGGTCTAATTTGTCAAGGTTTCCCGTAGTGACACACAGAGAATTGCCTTGGTCTAAATGCAAAAAAACATACATACCAAAAAAAAAAAAAAAAAAAAAAAGGAAGAAAGAAACTAAAATCCTATATGTTGCTCTGGAAACCCCCAAAGTTAGTCAATGCTAGCAACATCAGGAGCAAATAGCTTTGCATCTCTCCCAGCCCATTTCCTGTGAGTAGAGATGGAGAAAGACAGTATGAGCCTGCGGGTGAGACGTGGCCCTGCCACACACCACCAGCATTATGAGAACCAGATGGGTTGTGCCCTCAGAGGACCAAAGCATACCGCTGCTCAGTACTAAGAGCGCTGGGTCCCATGACTTGCTGGTGTGTGGAGCTAGCCCTTGGATACTGGCCACAGTGTGTTTCTCAGTCTTCATCCTTAAAACCGCCTGCAGAAACCCAGGCCAGCTGGGTTTCATTGCGATGGCTGCTCTTTGTCTGGGGCAGGATCTGTATCATAAACACTTCCTCTCTGGAGCTGCACAGAGAAGCAGCAGAAAACTACCTCTGAAAGTCTGATTGATAATAGTTAAAAGCTTTCTAGTTTCTTTTTGACAGATTGAGGTTTCAGATTCCTTTTAAAAAGTTGTACTATTTTCATATTCAGAAATGTAGGTGTCAATTCTGTAATAATGTACTCTTGAATTTCATCTGAGATCTCAAAATGAATTACAGGAGTCTTCAAGGAGTCCTTTCCACACGGAATGTTTGTGAATCAGTACACTGGTGGTAACCTTTGTTGGAAACAAGCTCAGAGCCTGTGCGTGCTGATTCTTCAGTCCAATCAGAACATCTTTACTAATAATTCATTGTAACAATAACAATCCTGATAATGGTAATTACTAATTACAGTGTGATGTTGATCATATATTTTATCACCAGTATCATGATACTACGTGCTGGGTATGCATATTCCATATCTGGTATCTTATTTATGCAGCACAAAGCTTTGGCACTGGGCTGCTTGCTTCCAAATGCTTCCTACATGTGATTCCCACCTATGACATAGGGTGATAATTAACACACTTCAGAAGAAGATGCATAAGTAAATTAGTCAGTGTATTGCTAACCCTTAGGACAGTTCCTGGCACATCATAAATGTCAAAGATGCGTTACTATTCTTACGAGTGTTACTGTTTTAGCCCCCTGGGTGTACACTGTATTAATAATGGGAAAGCTGGCTTCTACCAAATAGGAAGAGCTTCTTCAACAGTTATCTCCCATAACCATTTGTCTTTCAGCGACTCTTTCTGTTGGTATGTGAAATGGCCCACAGCCAGTAACGGTGAGTTTCTGGTACCGAGACCAGAAACAACTTTCCAGGAAAACTCACTTGAGAGCAGCCAATCCTGCAAGGAAAAGTTTTCCCCAGGGAAATACTACAGAAATGCTATTGTGTTGAGATGTCCACAAAGTGGCCGACGGTATCCGAAGGGCCCAGGGAAGCCCCTTGTTCCCTGGTTCTATGTGGTCCACTTGGTGGTAGCCCATGAAGTGTTGGGCTGGGGCCTGAAGGTCAGATGCTTTCAAGATATTTGACCCCGTCTCATGTACGTGTGGTTCTCCATCGGGCTGTTCTTGATCTTTCCTGTCAGGACCCCTGGTGGGATATTAACATCATATCATCCTCTTTGTTAAGGAAATAGGTTTGAAACTAGAGGAGACCTCAACAGCACCCCACAGGTGGAGCCATCCGCTTAGTGAGGGTGCTTCTGACAGTGGAGTCCGCCCTCAACTGTGGTTGTGTGTTCATGGACTGTCACACACAGTGGGTTGTTGGCATGCCCTTGGGGCTTCAGCATAGCCAGGCTGTAGGACATCATGCCCACTACTTCTTAACTGCTGTCAGATTTTGCCTTAGCCCTTCCCTGCAGGGAGGCACTAAGCCTACCACTTAGGGCATGTTTGCCTGCCAATTCAAAAGTCAAACTACCTTCCCTTAAAGTAGTTTAGTTCAATGTGTATTCATTAAACAACAAAATATGCTTTTAATAATTTATTTTTGTTTTCTACCAATAAATCACTAGGTAAAAAGTTGTAAGCATAAAAGAAAACCTGCAGATTATTTTGGCTTCATTTTCTGATAACCTTTCCTTTCCTCAAACTAATTGTGAAATGCCTAGGATGTTGGTGTCCTTCCAGAAGCACAGAGTAGATTGCTTCCTGGCCTCTTAGCTCTTGCAGGTTGGCTGAAGCGTGTGTGATAGGATGGTAGGGGTGACCCACATACTTTTGGTATATGGTAAAATAATGGATATCTGATTCTGACACTCTGAGCAGGTCTGGAGATGTCTGTTTATTTATTTATTTATTCATTCATTCATTCATTCATTTATTTATTTATTTATTTATTTATTTATTTATTTATTTATTTTAGTACCAGGAATCAAACTCAGGGCTTTGTACTTGCCAGGAGGGTGTTGTGCCACTGAGCTATATCCCTAGCCCTCTGAGCAGGTCTGATCTGGATATAGTATTGTATTTTATTTTTCTTGGTTGCTTTAATTGTTTTAAAGAGAGAGGGTGCTGCCCTGTTGCACACACTGGCAGTCCTGTGCTCAAGTGATCTCCTGGTCTCAACCTTTCTAGCAGCTGAACTACAGGAGTGCTCTACCATGCTCAGTCACTGCTGTCCATAGCCATGATACAGTTCAGAAATAACTGGCTCCCATGGAGAACAAGTCTATTTGACATAGCAAAAAGATGCACTAACTATTGTAGTCCCTTGTCTATGAAGGGAAGCAAGAAGAGATACATCTTGGGGCTGAGGGTTGGGGAGGCTAGAGCCACCCAAATTGGATTAAGTAGTTTCTTGGTCCTTCAGTATCATAAATACCAACTTTGTAATCAGCATGTAGCTCATAAATTACAAATAAATTATGATAGAGTTCTCTGGCAAAGTAGTGGCTTATGGGGATGGAATGACAGTAATTCTGTGGTTTTGTTTGCTTTCTCCTTACCACCCTCCTGCATTGTGAAATTGCTTTCTTTTCTATTCCACATTGGTTTTGTGGGTTGTCAGTCCCAGAATTCCATGCCTAGTTCACAGGCAAGGAGTAGGGGATGACCTAAGCTTGGTTAGCACCAGAATTTATAGCCACAGGGGTTGGGTACTCACCTCTAGTAGGGTCAGTCATCTCCGTTCATGCATTGGGAGAGATATGAGGTGCTTTTGGATGGCAATTTGAGTATAGAGGAAGTCTTTGACAAGGAATAATGAAGTTAACATTCATGAAAAGAGGAGAGGAAGGAGAAGAGAGG
>PVKA01000100.1:140564-154070 GCA_004027165.1 Ctenomys sociabilis | reverse complement strand
GAACCACTACATTTGCTTTTCTGCTTATGGGTGTTTATACTGGGTTTCTTTCACTTATCCACATGTAGGGCTTATAGGCTAACATGCAAGATTTAGTTATTTTCCATAACTTCTTGATTTTGGCAATCTCTTTACTAATGTACCACTCTTTTTCCTCACCTGCCTTGTGGTCAAGGCTGGAGTGGAGAACACCAGAGCACCTCTTACTCCTTACAAAGTCCTGATGGAATGGACGAGGCAGCCTCTGTTTAGGTGGTCAGTAAGTGCTGGGGTTAGTTATGTGAAGCTAGCACTCCTGGACCTGCAAAGGAGTCAGAGTCACATGCTTCAACCCGCAACATTTTCAGCTGATGGCTGAAAGAGAAAAGTGGAGAAAGTGGAGGCAGGTTGCTGGCACACCTTGGTCAAGAATGTGATGGGGATGGGCCTGTGCCACAGAATCCAGGAGAGATAACGGCAGAGGATGAATGTGCCTCTTCTCAGAGGGACCAGAAGGTACTGAGGAACTCTGCTTCCTAAAAAGCGGTTGCTCTGGTATTGGCCTTACTCTATACATTGATCAAAGCAAGCTGTTTTGTTTTTCTTTAATTTCATCTTTTTTTTTTTTTTCAGAACTGGGGTTTGAACTCAGGCCCTTGCACTTGCCAGGGAAGCACTTATTCCATTGAGCCACCTCCCTGGCCTTCATCTTAATGAAAGAAATGCTGCTTGTCAAATCAGGAATATTTTAATAGTGTCAAATTCAAAGAGGAATTAGGTTACCATACTTCCAAGAATCCTTGTGCTTGCAACCTCTTCCTTCTTGGAGCCCTTTGGAACTGTCACACTGCAGCCCAAAGAGCCATGGATCCCAGAAACCCTGTGTACCATGTGCCTTTTCATCAATCTCTGTGCCAATTCACCTTACCTGTGTGAGAATTTTGGGGTTTTTTTTTTTTGCCTCATTGTCTGGGAAATAACTAACTTAAAACGTTATCTGTGCTGCATCCAATCCCCAGTTCAATTCCAGCAGAGAGTAAAGAGTGACAGTGGCCCATGGCAGAAGACAGCCAAAGTCTGGTCACAGCTTCGGCCTATGCATAAGCCACTCCTCCAACTAAGTGGAGTCTGAGATGAGCTGTGGCACGGCTTCTGTCCGTATTTCTTGATTTATGTTTCCAGACAGGATTTGGCAGCAGCCTGGTGTGGTGACTTACTCTGAATATTTCAGTTGAAGAGTGTTTGTGCACCAGTTTTGCTCCACATAATGTGTTCTTAGAAATGCAGCCAATTTGCCCAGAGCAGGCCAGCTCCTGCTCTTATGTAGAAAAGTGCTGCCCATCAAGAGGATATGGCTATAACTTCTTGGAGTGGGCACTTGGTTAGCCGTTCTGCTGCTGGGTCCCTGGAGCTTAGGAACCCTTTCCCAGAAAGGAACGCTTCTCAGCTTTAAATAAACAGCATTTTCTTCCTTTCTTGTTTATTTTAGGTGAGGTCTCTTTTCTGCCCTACTCACTTCTTTCACTTAAAAAATAATCACCTTCATGTGGAATAACTTGCCACTTGGCCAAATCTGTCCATCAAAATAAGGAACCCTGGGAATATTTCAGTGGACCTATGGAATAAGTCCTCTAATTTATGTATGATGGACTTCAAGAGTAAAAATGCATGTGGTTGAGTCCATGGTCACTAGCACACAGCCCTGTTTTAATTTATCTTCCACAAACAAGGGAGATGTTTTTCTTGTAGGCTAATATAAATACAGCAGTTTGGCCCAATGCAAATCCTGGTATGCAGCCCCAGAGGTTTCTGGGCATGCCCAACCCTCCCGCCTGTGCACACGCTTTTTACAAGGGGCCATTCTCGTTGCTAAAGGAACTCAAGTCGCTTTTTTTGGGTGAGTGTCCTGTGATTGGCAGGAGTGACGGCTGTTGTAAGTATCATATTGTTTGGAGCTGGAGAATATTTTTTTATTGCTGGTTCAATAGCATTTCACAGTTATTATACCAGGTCATTGTCTCTGGAGGCTCCCAAAGACTTAGAAACTTTAGGACCCTGGGGAAAAAAGTCCTCAGGCACAAAACCTGTCACTTAACCTCATTGTTCTCATGTGGCTGTCATACTCTTTTTAAGGCATTTTAGGAGAGATATGGAGCAAATGGCTTTTCAAGTGTATGTATAGGCAACTTGTTTTCATCAGTAAGGATGTATGAGATAAAATTCAATTACCAAAATTATTTTGAAATGCTTAAAATGGAAGCGAGGAATAAGACATGTATACTTAAAACTCAATGTTAAAGAATATAGATTTTTAAAATGTTGGTAGTATTAGCAGATATGGCCAAATGTCCCATAAAACCCAAGATAAATGCCTGCATAGTCATTGCTAAGGCCCAAGCAGGATATCCCAAGGAGAAGATGAATGGATGTCAGTTCTCTACAAAGAGCTCCCCCAGCATATTTAGCAGATAATGAAAACACCCCACAAGTAAGCTGGCCGATGACCTTGTACACAACATCTAGGCGCTTGTGACGGACTTGAGGGAAAATGGCCGCTCGCTCAGCAGATTCTCTCCCCTTTGATAAAACGTAGGCCGCTGCTGCAGGACTAGTAGGACCCTCATAGCAGTGCAGTGGGTCACTCTACTGGGAAGCATTTCGTGTCTTTTGAAAGCACTCAGCTTTCTTGGAATTTGACCGTTATTTTTCCTGAAGGCACCCAGTCAGTTCCTAGAGATTTCGCTCTCCTCAACTCTTTGTGTATTTTCTGTAGAGTTTTGCTTTGTGTCATCCAGGCAGAGTTTGTGAGGCCCTGAGGACCACACCAACCCCTCTAGTCAGTGGAAGCAGAATTCATCTTCTGCTGAAAGAAAAATATATTCTTGTTTCTCTTCAAGTGTCTCTGGCAAGGGCTGGATGTGAGCAGGAACTTGTATTTACCTAAACAAAAACAGGAGATGTATGAGCCCTGTAAGCACTTCTATGACTAGCTCTTCTGTGAAGATGCCCTTCTCTGGCTGGATGCCAAGAGTCTTTTATTTTTCCAGAAGTAATTGCCAACTTTAGTGGAAATGTCCTGCAAGTTTATAGTGGTTGTGCTTGTTCTGTTGGGACATGATTTTCTATTTCTCTTTGTAAAAAGGGAAACCTTCCAAGTTACTGGCAATTTCCTCCAGCTATTCTCTTTTCCCTGTCCCCTCTACCCAATTCGGGGTGCTCTCATTTCACAAAGAAAACTAGGGTGTCCTGACTGGAGATTTGTCCCATCCTAGAAGGGCTACTCCTTCCCACATGTGTCTTTCTTTTCTTTTTTTTTGGTACTGAGGATCAAACTCAGGACCTTGAGCTTGCCAGACAGGAGCTTGTGCCACTGAGCTATCTCCCCAGCCCTCCATCTGTTATAAACATATTACATATTAATCTTCTAGTCCACAGTTTATCTTCCCTTTGACCCTCAAAAGGAATTTGCCAGGCTCTACCTTGTTTAACATTTAAAATAGAAAGTCTTTAAGGTGAATTTCAGGCAAAATCACTAAAGTATGTTTTGATAGAGAAGACTTTTTGGCTAAATTGTTTTCCTTAGCAATACAATCTCAATTTTGTCCATGTCTGATCCTTCTTTCTCTTAGTAGATACTCAAGGAGCTTTCAGTAAATATATTTGAATGAAATAATTAGTACCTTAAAGCAACATTTTTTTAAAGTGCCTGGAAGCATACACACCAAAATGGTCATCTTTTGGGAATTTCAGTCTTTTTTTTCTATCTTTTATATATCTTTTTGTATACTGTGGTTTCATACTTACACTTGGAGGAAAGAGGTGTTTTACTTATAAGTTTTTCAATTGTTTTAATTTTTAAAGGGGTTATTTGTGAGGAGACTGTGCTTCCAAAGAAAATTTAGTCTTTTGAGTGAAACGATTTAGTCTTTCCCTTACATTAGTGTATAATTTTTCAACTTACTGAATTAAAACCTTTACTTTCCATGGGTATAAGATGAGGGCAGTAACAGTTATATAGAAAAATGGTGAGAACCTAAGGAGGTAACATATATGAGAGAGCTCAGGTACACATGAAGTGTGACTCTCGTGGGAGAAATAGCAATAGGGATCTTTTGTTCAGGGAATCTGTGAGCTAAATGTGGCCCAAGGAATAAGAAACAAGGGAATGCGCTTACTAGAGATCCGAAACACGTAATATTTTACTTTTGTTACTATGAATGGAAGAATTCTTCTCTTGGAGACCTCAAACAAGTGTAAGCATTTTAGCATGCTTAATTGCAGCTTCCAGCATTGTATCATAAAGGAAAAGAGAGTGTGTGTACATACATGTGTGCACACATGTTAGCGACTATCAACCCAAGATGCATTCTATGATATGGGACTGCATGTAAAAGAAATAGTCAACACCTATACAACCTCACCACAGGACTGATTCAAGGAGTTTTAAAAAAGTAATTAAGTTTATTGGTACATTTTAGACATATATAAAGGTCACATTCCTTATAGGGAATTTGTGCTTGTACATAACATGTCTTGATTCTCTTTTTATTTTTCCCATTCCCCTCCCCTCCTTTCAACCCCTTTTGCTCTCCTTAGTTATAAAAGTTTTCTTTCCATTTTTTTCTCATAGTTTCCTTTTCTCTCACTGGGTTTTTGAAGACTAATTTATGCAGTGCCTGATATTTGGTATACTGTCATAGAAAGGTAAAAATCATTAAAAACAGAAATAAGAAAAAACTGAGCAGAAACAAGTCTCATACAGAACACTCAGGTAATGTATTACCTAAAACAAGCTACCTGGTGACACAAACTGCAGCGAAGTTTTCCCATGATGTAGCAGTGGTGACAATAATGTGACCATCCTACAGAAGCTGGCAGGTAAAGCAGAGGAAAGTGGTAGTTGGATTGGAGGATGGGTAGAAATACCTCACGGTTCCCTGGGCACAGTAGTACCACCAGGCTCTGGAGCAGAATTTTTTAATTCCAGGGCCAGACAGGGCAGCTCATGGTATAGATCAAGGTTGGTCAGCAGTGAAGGGGTTATGTCTGGGGGTGATCAAAGATTTAAACTGTCATGTCAACAGTGAGCCGCCGAGCAGGCTGTGTTGGGGGCTTAATAAATCTGCCCTTGACTTATGGCCGAACCTCATTCAGCAGAAAATTATTTCTGCAGCATATTGAGTGCTCTGCTCTGATGGAGACAGAAATAAAAGAAAGGTGGAAATGGGGAGAAGAGAATGGAAATTCAATCCACATGCGGCGGAGAGGGCTCTTCAGTAAATTCTTTCTTAGAATGAAATAAGAAACAGAATGTGTAGGACTCTTGGAATAGGGTGCATTCTTTTGATTACTAAATGTCCTAGGGAAAGAAAAAGGAGTAGGAGTGAAACTCAGCGAAGATTGATAGGAAGGGCAGCAGGGGAGGAGGGGCCGGCCCACCCCTAGGTGCCTTGGACAGCATTGCTCATTCATTTATTCGTTTAGTTGATTAGGCGTTATTGTATGTGTACAGGAGGGGGGCCTTGCGCTCCTGGGATGTGCTGGCCGTCCATGGAAGCTCACAGCTGCTGAGTTGGGGCCACATGTTCACGCACATCTAAAATGTGTCAGACACTGGCTCAGACTAATTGAGCGTCCTGGCTGGCTGTGTGCTTCTGGCCAGAAGAACAAAATGCTTTGGGAACTTGCTCTGAGGAACACATGAGATTTCAAATATCAGAGAAGGACCAGCATTAAAAAAAATACAGTACCCAACTTAGTATAAAGAATAGGGATTTCATTAACTTGAAATCTGAATTAAAAAATAGTCTCTCTGGTGATGTTGAGTAACTATC
Source organism: Ctenomys sociabilis (assembly GCA_004027165.1). NCBI lineage: Eukaryota > Metazoa > Chordata > Mammalia > Rodentia > Ctenomyidae > Ctenomys > Ctenomys sociabilis. Next base: position 148,257 of record PVKA01000100.1, on the reverse strand, counting down.
TTAATGGCTTTCCTTTAGGATATTTTAGAAAAAGAGAAGCAAGAGCTAAGCCTGGAGCATTCTGTACTTTTCTATCCAGTTCATAAAGGAATGAAGGATCCTTTCAATCACAGATCAGAGATCATTTGAATTCAAGGGATAATGTAGGAGACAGGGTTCCTTTGTTTTCTACCAATTTTGAAACTATTGGGAAAAGTTAAAAAAAAAAAAAAAAGAAAATATTTTTCTTCTAAATAATTTATTCACTATTTTTTTCCTTCCTATACTTTCTTTCATTCCTAGAACTGTAATGAGTTTTAAGACACAAGGTGTCAGATATTGACTTTATGTTGTTGTTGTTTTTGAGATCTCTAAATTCATGACCCCTCTGGGCATTCTAGGCACAGATAATACCTAATTTATGAAGAGATTGGCAGTGTTCATCTTCTCTTCCCTCTAACTTTTGGATCTTTTGTTCAAAGAGTGATTTATTTTGCTACAGTAGAAAGGACCACAATTCCAGAAATTTTGACAGAGGATGTGGTAGCCTGGAGGTGTTTCTGCACCTTATCTATACTTGAAATGAGGGGAAAAGAGGGGCCAAGACAGAACCAGTGTGCTATGTGTAGGTAAAGGATTTCAAGGCAAAGGCTCAGAGTATGTGTGAAAATAGATTCTTATTTGCTGAGAGTGGTGGTTAGATAATTACAGATAAAGAAATGACCATGGGCTGGGGAGATAGTTCAGTGACTTAAGTGCCTGCCTAGCAAGTCAGGCACTTATGTCAAGGTCCTGAGTTCGATCCTTGTCATAAATAAATAAATAAATAAATAAGATCACACAAAAGGCAGGAAAACACTTTTGTCACCATTTCAGTGCTTCTAGGAATGAAGATAAAATTGCCCCAAGATTGTTCCATAAACAATAAAGAAAAGTATCGGTCCAAGGATTATTCTATGAAGGACTGGACCACCAGTTTGTACAGCATGGCTAAACATTCAAGAAACAGTGCACCAGCAATAGCTTGTTCGTCTTTCAGCCTGTTTGGGTACAAACATGTTCCTGAGATAGGACCAGTTCAAAGGCTCCTCAGTGGCCTTTCTCTGCCTCCACCTCCAGCTCTGCCTCTCCCTGTTATGTCCATCTCTTTCTGAGCAAGGAAAGTTGGATGCTGGAGAACAGGGGCTGGCATTCTCTTCAGGTAAGTTTTGGGCTTTCATAACTGAAAAGGCTTGAAGAGACCAAACATTGTCAAGAAGACCAACTCCTATTGATGATCTCTTCTCTGTGTGTTCAATATTTAGTGATTTTAGTAAGTAGGAATAGGAATAGTAGTAACAGTAACGCATTTTACTCGTCAGAGGATGATCCATAAGCTCAAATTTACATGTTTCTTGTGTACAAATATAAATATAGCTAACATATGTATGCAGAGAACCTTACAGTTACTTTGTCCACCCTAGGAAAATTGCATCCTGTTTTCCTCTATTGGCACAATATCATTTTCTTCATGGAGTATAAAGACTAAGCGGTTCTTCCTCCTCACCCCATCCCTTTCCAGGACTTGAAGTTCTTTGAGAATCAAACTAAAAAATAATTTTTTCTTTTTATTTTCATGATTGTAATTTAGAACTGGTAGCAAAGTTGTAGATACTTGATAGTCTCATGAATAATTGAATTATCATAATCTATCTTCATTCACAGTTGATGAATAAGTTCTTGTGGTCTCTCTAGGAAGCCTCTTACCTCTTTTTGCCCAAACCCGGCCATGACAGGAGCCCAGTTGAGATTTGCAAGGTTGCCCTTGCTCTGCCTAAGAGATAACTATGAGAAAGCAAGTGGCCCAGGGAACAGTATTGCTGAAGCCCTTTCCTTTTCACCATTTCCAGTCTCTCTTTTTCTTATCTAAACCAAATTCTGTGTTTTTCACGTTTGAATTCAGAGCATTCCTATCAGACAAAAGGTTTAGAGAACTCGGAGGGAACTTTTGACAAATGCCTAAGGGTGAGAGGGTGAGGAGGAGGAGGAGGAGGAGGAGGAGGAGGAGGAGGAGGAGGAGGAAGAAACTAAAGAGAAAAGAAAAATGATGGGCAAAGAATGAAGAGGAGGAGGCCTCACTGATCAGGAGGCAGCCTTGGGAATCAATTCATTTTAAAATTCCTGTTTTGGCCTGAAACAAAGGAGATGTAAAGCATTTAAAAGAAAAAAAAACAAAACAAAACAAAAAAAACCCCAAAAAACACCAAGAGACTTAAAGTCTGTAAATTATACAGAAAGAGAGTTTTATCAACATGTAGTGTCAGAATATTCCATCCTTGGAAGTATAATGAAATTTCCTGATTAGCTTGATTAAAACTTGAGAGAAAATGTGAAGAATGGAATGCACTTGAATACAGCATTTCTTTTTTTCCAAACTGCAGCCTTGTTTCTAAGCTTGATATAGCTAAGATTGAAATTCTGCCAAATAATTGCTGGGAAAGTATTTGGTTAGATTTTGAAACACTGCTTGGAAAACCAACTAGCTGTAAAAATGGAATATTTGGAATGACACTCTGGGAAAGATAAAATTAAAAACTGGAAAGGTGTGTTCAATAGACCTAAGGGAACAAAAAAATCATAGGCAAGGCCATGGCATTTTGTATTTGCAAGATTAGAGTGAAGGGGTCTGAGCAGTTGTTAAGTTTCCAAGTTACGGGTTGTGATTTTTTTCCTTGATGTGGTTTCCAGGAAGGATTACAATTTTAGCCTTTGATGCAATGTGCGGTCTCGTGATAGAACAAAAAGGAATAGCCTCTAGTTGCTTTATTTGAAATCTTGAATTTTGCTTTTTGTTTCTATCTTATGTCCAGTTAACTGTGGAAATAAAATTGGAGGGAATTTGGTCATCAGCTCTTAGGGCTGGAAAATGCTTTGAGAGGCCTTCTGGTTGGATTACTTCTAAACCCTCCCTGACAGATGAAAATTTATCTTATTTTTAAATGTTCCCAAGAGGAAGAGTGTCCACAGACTCCCTTAGTAACTCATTCCAGTTTTTAACGACCTCCACATTCAGGAAATTCCTTCTTCTTTCTTACCTAAACCTATTCTGCTATAGCTTAAATCCATTTTTTTTTTAACCTGCCCCAGTAGAGATGGAAAAAAAAAGGTTACCCTCTTACATAAACATTCTTTCTAATAATTAAAGATTAATTTTTAAAATCCCTCAAGTTCTCTAGCTCTTCTTTTTAATCACTTGGAATCTCTTCACTTCCCGTAGCCTCTATGCAGAGTTATGTATCGTAACCTCTTATTCACCTTCGCTGTTGCCCAAGGATCCCGCGCATCATCGGACGTTTGTCCTGTGTGTTGAAAGAGAAGAACACATATGACTGAGCTTGTCTGTCCTCAGTTTCTTGGACTGCCAGTGCCGAAGCTCATGTAAGAGGCTACTAATAATGCTGATGATATTTTAAAGTTTTAATAGTTTCATGCCCGCATTAAAATTGTTTTCAAATCACACAGTTTACTCATAGTAGATATGTGGGTATTTACAGAGGGATAGATCTTTAAGTTTTAGGGAAAAATTGGAATTAATACCATATTCTAAGGAGTTTGTATCCACAGATGGTTGGTCCTGGCACCCCTGAGGATAACAGAAGTTGCAGGCCCTCAAGTCCCTTGTATAAGGAGTGCTAGCTTCCTAAGCCCACACACATCCTCCTATACATTAAACTATCCCTAGGTGATTTATATTTTTTAGGAAAAAAATAACAAGAACAAAGTCTGTGCATATTCATTATGGATGCAAGTTTTCCCGAGTATTTTTAATTTGTGGTTGGTTGCATCTGCAAGTGAGGAACCCACGGACACAGAGGCCAACTGTAGACCCTGTAGAGTCTACAGGGTGTTCAGGGTCTCACTACTAGACCGGACTCATAGCGATCCGCCTGTTTATACTTGGGGTGATACAAGGGTACATTCACAGTGACTCCTAGGTTAGACAAGAATATACTCCTGCTTATGAGAATTTCCATTTGGTTTGATGATTTCAGAAAAGTCTGTTTTCTATGCAAGTCTTAGTTAAGGTTTTCTGGGAACTCATTTCTTGTCCTTGAGTGGAGCCACAGGTGTGATAGTTCTTGGTATAAGACCCTAGAATTTAAGGTTGATATCATATACCAGTTGCAACTTCTATCAACTGACAAGGCAAAAGTCTTTATATGTGTTTTTATGGGAATTAAAACTTTCTAAACAAAGTAAAAGAGTTCTTATAATTTAATTTTGTAATAAATAAAAACTGTTTTTGGTGTGGACCTGGGGTTGAACCCAGATTCTTTCTTTTTGGTGGAACTGGGGATTGAACTCAGGCCCTTGCACTTGCCAGGGAAGCACTTGTTCTACAGAGCCATGTCCCTGGCCCAAACCCAGATTCTTGTGCATACGAGACAAAATTCTAGCATCTCCAGCCCAATAAGATACTTCTTTTATTTCTTCCAAAAGGTTTGCATATTTGCAGATCAGAGACTCACAGACAAGCTTTTATAATTTTCACTGAATTTTTTTCTGAATAACTCCAAAAACAATGTGGTTTCAGATTTCCTTGCAGTTTTAAAACATGCCCAGGAGAGTGGTAAGCAGGAAATGGTACACATTTTTCCTTGTAAAAAAAAATCTATTGCTATTTTTATAAGTCATAGACTTACTCATACTCTATCTTAGTAAGTGGGGGAAAGAGATGCCTGCCGAGATCCATCCTTCTGTAGGAGTTTACAGTGATCCAGGGTTTAGGGACGCATCATAGATGGCAATCTGAGAGGCTACATGTCCGTCTTCTTTATTCTTACTTATTGATGGTTACGAGCCATGGGCCAGGCACTAGTGTAAGCATCAAAATTATTGCAGGGAATAAAAGAAACAAAATTCCCTATCCGCAGTGAAATTCAATTTAGTTTCATTAGAAGTATTTCAGCCTTATTGTCAGGTGGTTTTTTTTTTTTTTTTTTTTGGTGGGGGAGGGTCTACAGGGTGTTCAGGGTCTCACTACTAGATCGCACTTGCAGTGATCCGCCTGTTTATATATAGCCTCCCAAGACCTGGGATTACAGGCATGCGCTACCATACCCAGTCTCAATTGCTGTCTCAGTGCGGGGGGTGGGGTAGGGGTGGGGGGGAGCAGCCCAGCAGGTGGGGGGGGGGAATGGGGATCCTACCACTTGAGCCTGCTTTAATCCGCTGAGCTATTTGGCCAGTGCTTTTATTGTCAGTTTGACTGGATTAAGAGACTACTGGGGAGGAGGCTGGCCCTGGGTGCTATGTCACCAGTGGACTCAGGCACTGCTGTTCCAACCTGAACGTTCTGCTAGGAGGTGGGGCCCGTCTGGAGCTGAGTCACTGGTGGCTGCCTTTGTGGGGTGTATCGCTGCTACCTGGCGCTTTGTTCTTTTTTCTGCTTCTGTTTGCCATGAAGTAAGCAACAAGCCCTTCAGCCTTGGGAGCCTGCCTGGGAGCCCGCCAAACATGTCAGGAAACCTCGGAAACTGTGAGCCAGATTAAGCCTCTTCTCTTTAAATTGTGGGCTTGTGTATTTTATTCAGCAAAGGGAATGCTGGTCGGTACAACCAATAATAATTCTGAAACGTTTTAAATGAAATTTTACCTTTAAAATTGAATCAGCTATTTGTAGTCATCAAACATGATTACTCATGAGAAATCTAGGGTAATGTTGAAAATGCTTCTGACATAGGATGCTAAAGGACGAGAAGCATGCAAATTTGTATATGCATTCTGTTCTAACTCAAAACTAAAACCAACATAATCCTCCCATTGTAATATTGTAAAAACCATACAGAAGGGACAGCAAACTGTTAATGGAGCTTTTATTTGGCTAGCAGGATAATGGGAAATTCTTCTCCTTTTTGTTTTTCTGCATTTTTCATTTTTTTTGTAGTAATTATATATTACTTTTATAATAGAATGACACATGTTCATTAAAAGAAAATTATGCCCTTCAATCTTTAAAAGCTTTAAGGTTTTGTAGGCTTTCATTAAAATACACCTGGGATGAATCAGTCCCTGAGCCATTTTCAGTGCAGACTTGAAGGATCAACACCTGGGGAGTAGAGACCTGCACGAGAAGAGGAGGGAGGTAAAATCAAATGTCAGCCCATTACCTTTTTCTCCTCCTGGGCAGCTGCCCCTGGACAGATTCCTAGTGTTCAGTTAGGACCAGAGTGGAAAAGCAAGCAGAATAGGAAGGCAGTAAGTGCGTTCGTCAGCATCGTGTTTTTCATGCCCCTTCACCAGAGAGCCTCCCCCCACCCCCCGCGGCTGTTTCCCTCCCAAAGACTCTGGGTAGGGCTTAGGGCTGGGAGCTGTGCCTAGGTTGCTGAGGGTGGTTGTGATTTAAACGTGAAAAATGGCTCTAGGAGGTGCCCATGGTCAAATATGTCACTAAGTGACTGTAATTTTGATATTTTCATCGGAATACATTCTACTAGGTCATTTATAAATCAGAAAAATACTTTTGTTAGCCTATGTGCTAGTCTTACTTCAGAAAATAGGGTCACTTTGGAGTGGAAAGGCACAGAGGTGATCATGTGGGAGTTCAAGATATTTTCCCGAAAGCAGAGGGCATTGGTGTGTGTGTCTGTGTGTTTGTGTGTATGTGTGTGTGTGTGTGTGTGTGTGTGCATCATTTACTTTTGCTATTGGAGCTCAAGGTTTGTGCTAAATCTTTTTTTTTTATTTTTTATTTTTTATTTTATTGAAGTACAAATATCAATCAGACAGTTTCAAGACACCTTAACAAGACATATTCAATAAATTAATACATTGCAAACTGTTTTCATAATGTTTTGGTATCGCACAAGGTGCATACATGATTTTATATTTACAGATATTATTTTAGCAGATGTCTCTTATCAGTAAATTAAGAGTGTAGCTGCTTACTTATCTTATTTTTTTATACCTGAATTATATCAAAAATTCAATAATTATTTTCCTAGTGGATGACCATAGTACTAGAAGCCGACATAATATCCTGTCCAACCACCATTAGTGCAGATCTTGCCTCTCATAGGATTATGTAGAAGCACAGTGTTATCTATCCCAACTGTACTGTCTATACACACACATCATGATTTTTTCTTTCTACACCCCTTCCTTTGTCTACACCTGTCAAAGGTGGGCACTCCATTGTCATTCAACTAACTTAGGTGCTTGAACTCGACAACACAATCCAACACAGTCCAGCATTCCACAACAATAGTGAGTTATTCAAAGAAGTTGTTGGCCATAGCCATTTAAGCTCAGCTTAATATTATGGCCCCATGATGTATACTTCATTTTTATACTTTTCTGCTGGATGGTTAAGACCTAGATAGATCAAGACTTATATAACAACACATGAACTTTATATTTCTTATGTGGTCAGTGAATCCTCTCAGGGTTTATCTTGTAGTCCTGTACATTATTCTGTAGATCCTTTGTCTGTGTCATCCATGTGGATGAGTCACGGCCAATGCTTGACCAGTTTGTTCTCTGTGAGAGCTTGAGAGAAAGTTTTCTCTTCATGTGACTCTCCCCAGGCACACTATAGAACTTCAATCTCTTTCCTCTGTGGCTCCATAATCTCCTTGTTCAGAAAATTTGGAGCTCACCTGAGTTTCATGATGTTGCAGTACAGGTTCTCCTATGTCCTGAGTCTTCGCTGACCTTGAAAGGCTAGGTCCAAAAT
>PVKA01000100.1:0-140464 GCA_004027165.1 Ctenomys sociabilis | reverse complement strand
CTAACCATCAGAAGAAAAGCTGATTATTATCCTGTAGCATATGTCATTCACTTTGTATTATCTGACTCAATTGATTTTAGTTGTTGTACGTTTCCTTTTGTATTTCTGCTTTTTGCTTGTTATACTAGGGATATGTATGATATTTACACATGTGTGTCTGGTTTATTTCACTTATGACTATATGTTCAAGTGGTATCCACTTCAGTATAAATGCTTCAAACTCATCATTCTTAATAGCTGAGTAATACACCATTATATAGAAATACCACATCTTTTTCAACCATTCCTCATGTGATGGACATTTGGTTGTTTCCATGTGCTAAATCTTTAATATAGTCACAAAGTCTCTAATACTTGCAGGATTATGGGATGAATCAGAATTCTAATAAACTTGCATTATTCCAAGGTTTGTCTTTGAAGTACTAAAGGCTATATAATGACCCAGGTAGAATTTTATTTACTATTTTCTCCCTCCTTCCTTTCTTCTTCTTTCCTGTTTTTGGTGGTACTAGGGATAGGCTCTTTCTTTTTGTTTTTTTTGTACTGGGGATTGAACTCCGGACCTTGTGCTTGCCAGGCAGGTGCTTAAGCCACTGAGCTATCTCCCCAGCACTGGTCCTAAAGATCAAACCAGGGCTTTTGTGCTGAACTGCATCCCCAGACTTGTTTATTTTGACTTTAATATAGGACCTTGCTAAAATACTAAGTTTTCCAGGTTAGGCCTGAACTTGTGCTCCTTCTGCCTCGGTCTCCAGAGTGCTGGGGTTATAGGGGAGCAAGGTCACACTGCACCCCGGCCACTATTTTCTTTATTAACTAAGAGGCCTTAGGAGCTACTCCACTGAACTGAAAATTTTCTTATTTACCACTTACAAAAGACAAAATCATGTAAGGTTGAACTCACTGTTCTGTTTTCAAGCACCAGGTGGTCACAGCATGGGGTGGGGGGTAAATTAACATTCTTCCAACTTTTGGGACCCAAATAAAATAGATACCCAGCACACTTTCCACTGGCCAATCTAGAAGCCAGTCTAAAACTCTCAATGTCAGAATATACCAGACCATCCTCACACCAGACACTTGGATGACAGAAGTCACTGAGGAAGCAAAAGTTGCATGGGTGGATTTTGCTTCTTTTAATAGAAAAGAAGCTCAATGAAATTTTTGCATGAAAATAGGATAAAGTTCTATTGCTTGGATTTTAATGATAGAATGGAATTCTAAGTAAACATGGATGAAATACAGCTTGTCAGCACAAAAATACCACCTGTCATAGTCATTTGTGTATAAAATATGACCTGCAGGTTTGAACCATATGGCTACATGAGTTCTAATTTACGTGGCATCTTCTTAAGTCAGCAGAACGCGTCTTGGCCTGCCTGTGGGAGAGCAGTCAGCACCTCACCCAGTGAAGTGCAAAGGCCTCCCCAGGGCCGAGGCCAGTTTTGGCTGCTGCTGTGGAGATCAGAGATTTGTAGGCCACATGGGACCGTCCCCACGACAACTGAGCCCTTCCATGCAGTGGCATGGCTGACCAGGCTGTCCCTGCAATCACTTTCAGAGTTGGATGTGCAAAATTGAAAAATATTAAACATCACAGCTTGTGACTTCACCGTTCCTTCTGTTCCCACTGGGGGAACAGAAACACAATCTCCTCTCCCAGGCGGGATGGTGAGGGCGGACATTTGGATGCCATTTTCAAGCAATGTTTAATGAAGTGAGAAAATGCATTTGCAGTGTTGTGCTCCGCGGCACATGTACGCAAGCCCAGAAGCGCACAATGGCTGCATTTTGTGATTTAGACATGAATTGGAAAAGCCAAGGAAATGCCATCGAAATAAAAATCAGACTTGAAAGTCTAAGCTGGGGCAGAAACAGATGTACTTTCGCAACTTAAAAAAGAAATTCTTCTGTCCCCTCCTCTGTTTCCCCCTCAAGCTGTGCCCTGTCACTATCTTAAGTTGACCTTTTCACTGGGTCTCCCTGAGATGCTTTTAGTGAACTGGTTGGAGCATGTGACCCTTGACCTTTCTGCACATTCTTTGGGGAGCCCCAGGGTTCTCCAGCTGCCCTCTGGGTGGTCCCCACAGACACAGCCACAGATGTCTGCTCCTGATAAGTCCAGAGAGCAGGGACCTGAGACCCATCCTGGGCTCCTCAGGAGGTTGAAGTGTGGAGCAGCCTGTGGATGGGGAGAGCTAGCTGGGGCCAGAGCAGCTGCACACCCTGGGAGGCAGAGGGCTGCCAGCTTTGTGTTTGGGCTTTTGGCAAGTGTGGGGGAGGTTACTCTTGCTTTTTGAGGATTGTTTTTTCCTACCTTACAGCTACCAGCTGACAATGAGCTCATACTACTGTTGCATTCAGCTGATGGATACTGCGCGCTAATATCAGAAAGAAGGCTTAAATGTTCATTCTAAGCAGAGGCTTACAATGTGCAGTGCTTTGAAGAGTACACAGAAGGCCTGGTTAGGAAGGGATGCACAGCCAGCAAATAGTAGAAGGGGAATTGACTGATGAAGCCAAAATAAATTTAGAAACTGTTTTGTAAACTAATAAATGAATCATCAATACAGAGCAGAGAAACATTCTAGCACTTATTGTGTACTCATGGAATACAAAGCCCTGTGTTCTATGAACTTGCCTGGTCTTCATGCAGTCCTGCACAATGGTATTAAATGTTCCTGTTTGAAAGATGATGTTGAAGTTCACAGATTCAGGCATGTGCCTTCGGGCATAAGGCTAATACATAGTTGAGCCAAAAGACTCAAATTTGTCTGAATGCAAATTTGTTCTTTCTCTCAAGCCATCATGTTAACAGCTTGCCGGAATAAATATTGACTGTTACTTAAAATGAAGATTATATTATCTTCATTTCTAGTAACAAGCTGGAATTTATTGTTAACTGGAATTGAAGCATCCTACGTGGGTGAGTTTTCTATACAAAGAAGTGCATCTATCCCTTTTTGGCCTCTTTGAAATGAATCTGCTTGCCCACCCACACCTAGAGTCAGATTGTATAAAACATACTCCAAGTAGTGAGTGTTTTCAGTATTTATCTGGCTTACCTCTTGGCTGTCTACTCTGCTAGTTCTTGCTTTCAGATTTCTTCATTCTTCACCCTCTCTATTTTGATTCCATGTCTTGGCTATTGTTCTATGTATCCTTTTAAGTTGGCCTGACCTTGTGCTAGCCAGGTGTTCAGGAGAACACAGCTCCTGGGTCTACATCCAGGTCTCCTTCATGGCCATGATGAGTAGGGGGTCAGTCAGGAGCTCCCTGTCCCTCCTCTGCAGTGGCAGCCTTTGGCTGTGTTGCATCTGCACCATAGCTTTGGCTCAATGATTTATTAAGGTGGAAATAGCTTGTTGGCATAATACATGTTTCTGCTTTTTCAAGTGATGACACCAAATAATATGGTGATACTGTTGGGTCACTGAAAAGATCAATGCCACAAGTCTTTTGACAAGTGCTGCTATATAATTTAAATATTTATATCTGGACTTAGAAGGTAAATTGCTTTTTTCTGCATTTGTGTAGCTTTCACACAGTTGTGCTAGTCAAACCTGCATACTTTTATCATGTGTATAGAATGAGGGGCATAGATTATTGATGTTTGTTTTTCTATAAATGTCTCCTTTGGTTACTTCTATGTTTGCTATGTTTCAGATGACTGAAATTACACAAAAGGGGTGGTATTTTGGCAACTGGAGTTCTCAAAATTTTGTGACCTCAAAACCACAGTATTATTTTCTCTTTTTTAGAAGTATAGATTTGCTTTGCAAATTACATTTTTTTTCATTACTCTCTTAACTTTCAATGGTTTGCAGTTATTAGTGACAGAATGAAATCTGAACTGGAGTCCATTTGTCAACAAAAATTCTAGCCTTTGGCCCTCATCTAAAGATCACATTGAGAAAAGTGTTAGGCTAACCCATATGAAATTGCTAGTATCTGGTTATTTTTGACCAACCAAAATAATGGAATTTGCTTATAGGTTCACCAAAGAATATTTGGACTGAAATAGTACAATTTCAGACAGTACAAGTATTTTGTATATCTTGGCTAAGGCTGGTTTTTATACAGAGAAACATATATTCACTAGAAGCCTTCTATAATAAGGGGTACATGCCACAGTACTATGTTCCCCACCACCTGCCTCCTTGCCTGACCTGTCTGCCCTAGCCCAAACCTTATACCTCTGCTGGCTCCTCGGTGTTGGGAACATTAACTGGGAAACTGTAAATTAGGTGGACAACATGAATTCTGTTTGATGTGATTGTCTTTAAAGCTTGGTAGCCACACATTATTAATATTCAGGTAGAATTCTAGAATCCTTTCCTTTTACTTTCCTTAATTCTTTGTCCACCTTCATGGCAAATAGGAAGAATTTTCAAGAAGAAAGAGGGACTATAGCCTTGGAGGAAAACCTCACAATTCAGGACTGTGTACACTCAGCACAAAGACTAAGATTGTTTATCACTTCTAATGAGATGAAGTCATTAATCATCCACATTATCATAATCTTTATTATTGCCATGCTCATCCTCATCAAAATGACCAACGTTTTTACAGCATATAAAGAATTTTCACATGTGTTGTATTCTCTAACATTCCTGGAAGACAGACGTTATTAGTTTTCTAATTTTGCAGAAGAGAAAATTGAATGAAACTCAAGTTCATGTCGAAGGATCTTTTACTCTGTACACTGACTTGTCATTGCTGGGAAGAGGGACTGGAAGGCATTACATCAAACTTTGCCCCCTCTCCTCCTGTGAAAGCTGTTACACTATAATGCTTTGATTTGTCTAGGATACTCAACTGTATTGCCTCAAAAATATCCCCTAAGATGTTGCCAGTTTCTTTCTAGCCATATGGTATTATGACAAACATGACGAATTCCTTCTCTGTTTGGTCTGAATTGTGTTAATCTGCCAACTGGTTAGCACCCATTATAAAACAGCTTTTATCAGGAGAGTCTCATTAGCATGTGAAATTAGTCCAAGCCTAACCTTCATTTTGCCAAATTGTCCCTCAGTCTGCCCTTGAGTTAGAGTCCATTCACAACAGAGGTTTTGTTCCTTGACTGTCAGGCAACTTCCATAAGGTCAGATAATTAGCTCAGTTTTTTATTATTATTATCATCAGCTACTTAGCATTATTTGCTGCAGTGTTTTCTTTGTTGTATATATTTAAGTTGTATAAATATATTTTAAAGTTATTTAAAAGTTTAAATGTACATATTTAAAAGTTTAAATGTACATATTTAAAAGTTCCACTTTTCAATAGAGAAATAAATTTTCAGCTGCCCAATGGAGATATTTCTTACTACATCAATTTATTTCCATGCTTAATAAATTAAAAATATTGTTTTACTAGATTTCACATGACTCACTGATGCATTAGCTAATTATTCCATCCTTACTGAAATCTTTCAACATTGCCATAAAATTTTCTTGATGTTGCTTCTCCTCACTTTTCTACCAGTGGTGGTAGGTAATACAAAGACTTGGAAGTGACTAGATTTTTAAAACTTAAAACAATAAAATTATTGTGAGAGTGATACGTATGTATATGTGATTGCCCTGAAATTGATGGCTTATTCTTTTCAAAGTAACATAATATTTTTCAGAAATGCATGCTAATAAGGAAAAAAAAATTAGAAAAAAACCAGAAAGAGCTATGAATGAAATTTTAAAATGAGGTTCATGAAAAACTAATAAGAGGATAATTCTTGGACAGATAAGGATAATTTGAAGGGAAAGAAATACATGAACATTTCTATCATAATTTTCTAAGAAGGACTAGCATAATGCTAAAAGAAAAAGCAAACAATCTCAGAAAAAAGAATCATGATTTATTTATTTATTCATGTGTATTTGATACAGGGTCTCATTACATAGCTCAGACTCGTGGTGATCCTCCTGTTTTCAGCTTCCTCAGTTCTGGGATTACAGGCATGCCCCACCACGCTCCATCTCAGAATCACCATTTAAAATGAACAAATTAGCTTTATAGAAATCATAATCTTTGTAATGTCCTTCTTTGTCTCATTTTCGACCCAGACCTTGGAAAGTGTTATGTTAGAAGGCATTTGTGGGCAATAAATATAGAGAAGAAAATGAAAATCCCCCTTATTTCCACTTTTTTATGGCTGTTCTATTATTTCATTACATTTTATTGGAATAGTTACAACTGTCTTGAAAGAAGAGAACCACATATTTCTTGCCATTTCCTGTTTCTTTCTGCCTTGTCTACCTCCCTTTGTAGAGCACTTGCAAAGCTTGCCCATAATTGCAAGTGCAGTACTAAGATTTTTCCTTCATTCTGTGACACTCCTTTTCAAATATTAGCTCAAGCTAAATGAGATGGGAGATAACTAACGTATCAGTCAAAGCCCATGATTTTCTTTGCCCCATCATGAAGAGTCATGAAACAGCGGGAAGCATTGTGAGATATGAACTCAGAGCCATACTGTGAACCTGCTATTGTATCTTGGAAAGATTCTGAACGTCAATATTACAGTCTGTGAAAAATGGGGATACCTATGTTTTTCCACCTACCTCCATTCTTGTGAAGATGACTCCTCAGTTAGTTAGCACGGGGTCCGAACCATAGTAAGGGAGGGCACAGTAAGCTGCAGTTATTGTTGTTTCTGGGTTCTGGGTGGGGAAAAGAGCCTTTGTGTTTCTCAGTTTCTCATTGTTTGTGCTGCATTGTCATTGCTCACTAAGTATCAATACTAATTATCCCAGAAAGTGGGTGGACACTCTTTGGAAAGAGCAAGAAGGGTCTGCCCAGGGCAAATGTCAGTTGCTTTGATGTGCTGCTGGTCATAGTTGGATTCTGAGAATCACCAAAGGACTGAAGTTTGCCTCCTGTTGAATGTGGATATACTCTGAGGCAGAGGACCCTGGAGGGAGAAGTTGACAGAAAGCCCCATCGGTCGTGGGTGGGAGGGACTCCCTGAGAAAAGCTGCCCAGGAATGCAGGGGGCCTAGGCCTTCATCATCAATTACCTATTGTGAAGGGGCTCAGATCAGAGATGCTTTCTGGGGGTGTGGGGCTACTAGAAAGATCACATTGTTGCCTGGGGGGAAATGTAAAGATATTTTAATCCCTCCATTTTTATCCCAAATTTGTTTTTGTGGAAGGGCTATAGTGAAGTGGTGACAAGTGAGTCCTAGGAGGTCTGAGAAACTCAAGTGTACAAATCTGGGCTATGGTGGCCGTCAGGTCTTGTGTTTCTAAATGAGCATTTCTTTATTATCTGTGTCTGTCACGAGAGGCTTGATTTTTGCTGGAGGAATTTTGGTTTATGGGGGAACTATCTTTGCTGCAGGTGAGGCTTTCTTGTTTCCTGGCTCTTCCATCCCTGGGAGTGAGCTACTGGCAGCCTGCAGGGCCCAGATGGTGTGGTGTTTGAATCTAGAAACATAGATTGGTTAGACTATTTGGTCCATAACTTCGGCAAATTATTTAGGTCCCCTAAGGTTCAGTTTCCTCATTTCTAAAATGGATGCTAACAATAACCCCAAGCTTATGAGGTCTCTGGGAGGAACAAAGGTGACAATGCTTGTGAAAGTGGAGCACAGGGCCCGATCAGTCAGTCCTGAGTGATCATTCGTGGCTGGCAGAATAGGATAAACAGAGCCAGGCTTCCGGCTTCATAATTTATGTCCTTGGTTTCTGAGCTCTGCGTAAAACTAGTATATTCCTTCAGTCCCAACTTTCTTCCTTTACTTGTGGGCATGTACCCCTCCCAATGCCTATCTCCCAACTCAACATAAAACTGGAGGAGTGGCAAAAGGAATAATTTCTCTCCTGTAGCATGATCTTCAAAAACTGAGGCCTTCTTAACAAACTGTGAGGTAATATGTTGACTTGAGATCTGTTCTTTTTATGATGAGAGATTACTGAAGGAGACCATATGTCGCTGGAACACATTCACAGTAGACGAAGTAGCAAGTAGTATTCCCTCATTCGCCCATGTGTGGGTCCTACCTGCCAGCCACCCTCACCTCAGCTCATACTCTCCCCAGACAGTCTACTGTCTCCTGGTTTGGAGGCCACATTGTCTTCCTAGGAGTAAGTTATGCCCCATGGGGAGTTTGGGGCTGCATAATCCCCCTCTGCCATAGCGTGAAGGAACCCACGCTTACATGAGGCCAATGTGCTCAAAACTAGTAATAACATTCAAGAACACCGTGCCTACCCATAAATGCTGTGGTTTTTGAGCTTTCTAGGCATGCCAAAGGACTTGGCTGAGTTTTCCCCATCATCACCTTTGTTATCAGTGCTCCCAGGCTGGGTCCTTAGGCTCAGAGATGCTTTCCGTGGCTATGCACCAGTCTGTTTCAGTTTTGCTTTTCTTGTCAAAAGCAAAGCCTAGGGGCCAGAGAGATGGCTCAGTGGAATAAGCGTTTCCCTGGCAAGCGCAAGGGCCTGAGTTCAATCCCCAGTTCTGCAAAAAAAAAAAACAATGGCTAAATATTCTACTACAAAGACTCCATGTTTCCCTTTCAATTTGATGACTATGTTCTTTTTCATGTGCTTTCCCAATCTGGCTATGTATCAAGAAAAATTAAGGAAACTAGTTGTCAAACTATTTGAGGCCTCATCTCCGAGGATAATTTGGTGGGCCTGGGCTGGAGCCTGGGGAGCACATTTTTATCATCTAAGCCAGAAAATTCTGATGGAATTAGGGTGTGGACCTGGTTTAGGGATGGCCCAGGGATAATCACCACTCGTCCCTACATATATATACTCCTGCCCCCCCTACACCGTGGCAAACAATAAATCCCTATGTGGATCAGAGGCCCAGGGCCTCCCTTTTCTGAAGAAGGCAGCCCTTAAGAAGATTCGAATGATAAGAAGCCAAGCCCTTGTCAGTTCCCCAGGATGGAATTTCACAGTGACTGATTGCTCATCATTTGCTATTTGAGTGTCATAATAAAGACAAATGGGGACTCTGGAAAAGATCTCTCCATAACTCACCTAGAGTCTACAGCACTGTGGACCACAGGGCAGGCTGCTGGGCCCTGAGAAGTGCACTTATTAGTTAATAGGTACGCTCTGAGCTTATAAAACATTTTATTAAATGACAAACTCCTAAACGTTATACAGGGTCTTATTTTGTGGTCCGTATGCTGACTAAATTCCCAGATGACTTTAATGAGCAAATGGCAGCCCATTAAAATTACAGTAGTTTTGCAAAGAAAATAGCTCCCCAGGGAAGGACAAGAAAATGTACCAGGCTGCTACTGTGTTGCTAGTTGTCCCAGGAGCTCTCTCTTCTTCCCTCAAGATCAGTGTGGGAGAAAATCTGCTGTTCTGAGCAATGTTCCTTCCCGCTTGTACCATCTTTCCATGTCTGAGGGAGGCTGCTTCCTCTTGCTAATCACTTCCCAGACTTGCTGACCTTGAAGTGATGCAGAAAATCCACACGTGAGTATATATTTTGCTTAATAAAGAAAATATTTATTGTTAACCTCTGGGAAAGAAAGAACCAGTTTTTTTTCATCTTGATACAGAAACCTTAGTTTTCTCTCAAGGGGTGACACTGAAAAGCAATAACTATTTACTAAGTTATCGAAGTGTAACATAAGTATAATTTATTCATATTTTGTTAAGTAACTTATGAACCTCTGGCTTATATGAAAGGTCACTGAGTTTTTTTTTTTTTTTTTTTGCTTTGTTTTGCCTTCAGAAAAGGTACTGTTTTGGGGCTGGGGAAATAGCTTGTTGGTCTAAGTGCCTGCCTGGCAAGCATAAGGACCTGGGTTCCATCCTGGGTACTGCATGTCATCTTGGCATGGCTTCCCAGGCACACTATGTGTGCCCCAAAACTGGTGACACATGCCTGCAACCCCAGCACTGGAGAGGAGGCTGAGACAGGAGGATCACTGTGAATCTGAGCTGCATAGTGAGACCCTATACCAAATAAATAAATAAATAAATAAATAAATAAATAAATAAATAAATAAATAAATGATTTTTTTAAAAAAAAAAAGGCATTTTTTATGTGGACCATAGGGGCAGTTTCTGATCCCCCCCTCCACTGTTTTGGATTCCCGTATGAGGCCAAGGTGTGCTCCAGACATGGTTCCCACTGACTTAAGACTTCTTCTCTAAGAGCGGTGTCTTCAGTGTTTCAGTGAAAACCACTCTGGAAGCATCCTTCATGCTGATGGATATGAAGCATTTTCTCTTAGCACCTGAGATGACAAACCTGTTTCAGCCTCCATATGTAATCTGTGCTCAGAGGAGACCTCAGCCTTCAACTGATGGATACCAAGAGGCAGAAGGATAAGAAAGATACTCACTTATACTAAAGGATATTCTATTTTATTGTATTATGACATCTCTCACTATCACCCATTGAAGCATCTGAGGTGAAGAAAATGTTTTATATCTGTGCCATCCAAGTGACTCATACACTTGGTTACTGAGCACATGAAATGTGACTGGTGTAATTGAGGGATGGGATTTGTAGTTTAACTCAATTAATAATTAACATGTAAATCAAAAATAGCCAGTTGAGGCTAATAGACAATGCACTTGAAAGCATAATATACATATTGAAGCTTTTCCTAGAAAGAACATGAAGCACACTGTCTTAATATAAATGGTATACATTTGAAAGAAGGAAAAATGGATAAGGAACAGTGGAAGTGAGAATGCTATGGGGCCAAGCCAGAGGCTAAAAGCATATCCCAGAGTAACCCAGCTTCACTGTGGCTTGACCACAGATTAGACTGTAAGTTTTCTAGAAAAGAACATATATACAAAAGAAACATTTTCAGTTACCCAAGTGGGACGTCCAAGAAGCCAAAGCAAACCCATTCTTTAGAATTACTGTGTAGTTCTAAGATTGAACACAAATTCTTCCCAAGAAATAAGCTTCCTGTTATACTTACAAAAAAATTTCTGTGCCAATCCAAGCTCTTGGTTATGTCTCAAAGAAATGAACTCTGGGTGATTTCTGCAGCAGAGGAAGTCCCTGGAAGGATGTAGGTCATAGGGAGCCCCAGAGCTAGGGATGCTATTAGGAGGAGAGAGGCACAGGCAGCCCCTGGGACCACAGCCACTTGGTGAGGGCACTGTGCTTGCCATGGTGGAGCATTCTAGGCCCCCTGTATAGTTCCACCCTCTGCCCTGCAAAACTGGACTCTACTCTGAAATGGGGCTTTTATTGTCCTCTGGAAGTCTACTCTGTGATGATGCTGGTACTCGGGAGGGTTCTCTAGGATTTTTGGTCTTTTTCTTTGGGCTCCCAGGTTACATATGGCCAGTGCAGCTGACTGACAGAGTATAGATCATGCATCTGCACCCCAGCTGCAAGGAAGGCTGGAGAGCAGGTCTCTAGTGTTTTCATGTTTTATAGCAAGATGTGAAATTGATTCCCATAAAGGCTCAGAAGCCAAGACATTCTTAAAGGGATTCAGTCACTGGGTTGATTAAAAAAAGGAAGGAAAGAAGAGGCGGGTAGAGGGAAGAGATGAAGGGAAGCAGAAAGGAAGGACGGGGAAGGATAAGGAGAAAAGGGCTCCCCATCTTGTCCTAGGGTCCTTTGTGATCTGATAACTACCTGACTCCCTCCCTCCCCTCCCGGGCTCAGCCTCTCCAGACACACTGGCTTCCCTTTTGTTTCTGGAACACACCCCTGCCTTTGAATTTGCCATCGGCTCTGCAAAGCTCTGCCCCATGGCTGACTTCTAAAATTTAAAATTTAGGCTCTAAGAATAATGTAAAATTTAGCCTCTGTCTTGAGGCTTTCTCTGAGCAACATATTTTAATTTGATGTTGCCCTCTCAATCCCTCTTTAACCATTTTTTTTTTTTTAACTTGCCACTATGTGATTCTATTATGTTGGCTTTTGTAATGAATTATTTTGTGTCTCCTCACCTGTGCTTCTGAGTTGTAAGACCCATGCAAGCCAGGGTCAGATGTATTCAATTGGCCATCATGTCTCTAGCATCTAGAACACTGCTGAGTGAATAATCAGCAGAAATCCTTAACCCTGCCATCACATTCAGTAGAGCAACATGCTGCTTCTAGCCCAGTGGTGGGCTGTTGGTATCACTGAGAGCTCTAAGAGGTTCGCCATCACTGGCTTTAGCCAATTTTCACAAGTCCAGTCCTTGTAACAAGAGATTTTTCTATTTGAGGAGCCTGTTTGAGTTCTTCTTTGTTATTTCATTTTTTCCTTAAAGATTAACCTAACTGGAGAGGTACATAGCATTTTTGTACAATAATATACATATTGCTTCAACATGAATATGTAGGTCATAGGGGGGCCCCAGAGCTAGGGCTGTTAGGAGGAGAGGACAGGCAGCCCCTAGGACTCAGAGCATGGTGGCCATTATACTTGCTGCCGGCCACCCAAGTACAATCTGTTTGTTTTTTTTAAAATTAATTTTATTGAGAAACAGATAGAAATGAGACAGTTTCAAAACTGATTAATAGGATAGTTTCAATAATTAATACATTGCATATTGTTGTCTTCTTAGTGGTTATTCATAGTACAAGAGGCAGACATGATATCCTGTCCAACCCAAGTACAATCTTGATGCCAATTATGGCTTGTATCATATGACCTCATGTGGTCACAGGTGGGCCTTTTCAAAGGTGCCTGGATCTACAGTGTGTAATGCTGGCATTAAGGGTATGTGATTACCAAATTAGTCCACTGCTTGGGTTGGCACAGTTCGGGGTGTGAATAGTGGGAAGGGCCATTGTGTGTGTGAGTGCTGCCCCCTCTAAGGTATGTGGTCTGGACAGAATGTGAGGGATGGAAAGAAGGCTGCTGCTGCTGCTGATTGCTGCTTCACTGCCTTTGCCCATCCTGCTCTGCCATGGACTGTTTCTCTTCTGTTACAACCCTCTGCCATGCAAATCTGCCTGGAAGCCAGCTGAGTTTGGACTAAAACTTCTACAAATTGTGAGCTGACATAAACCTTTCTTCCTTTAACTTTAGGTTCTGGGTATTTCATCTTAGCAATGAGAAAAGTAACTAAAACAATACCATAAATCTGTGGTTGCTTATACAACTAAGTTACAGTGATTGTTATGCTTATTTTCTTTTGGTGGGAGGATATGGGGGAATCAAACTTTGGGCCTTGCCATTGCCAGATAGTACAGCATCACTGTACTTAGAACGCTGTACTCTCTCTCAGACTGCTATGCCTTAATTGGTAAGGTGTTGATAGTTTTAACATTAGAAATTTTCTGAAATCCAATTCAGTAGATTCCATGGAAAGAACACTTGGAAAAAGGTGTTTTCCCTCCCTTCCTAACTTACCTGGGGTGCTCAATCCAAAATTAAAGTGACTCTTTTCTCAATGGTGAAGTTCTATTTTTGGGGGGCAGAAATGGCCTCATTAAATTTCATTTGCAACCCTTTGTGTTCCATTCTCTGTCAGGACACCATTTGTACTTGACGTTTGAGGACTTGCTGTAGTCCATTGGGAGGTTCCATTATTGAGACAAGATAAAATAAAGTGCATGAGCCAGGCTAAGTAGCAAGAACTCCTGGAGGGAAAGGAAGACTCCTTGTCTCTAATCCCACATCACTGTTCATGTTGATGGTCTCAGGAAAAAAGAGTATTCCCAAGGAACTGGCTAGTTTGAAGCAGAAGTCTGCATGGAGAAGACATGGACAGGCTGGCATGGGTGCCTCCCCTGGAAAAGATTGGTGGATGCACAGAGCGGAGTCTTAAGCAAGAAGTCAGACATATTAATGAGCTCCAGGTGTTCATTCCACAATGAACCATGTTATAACAAAGGATTGTGTTGTACACTATAAATGCATCCATTTTATTTGTCAATTAAGTATGTTAATTACTAAGATAAAAATTATAAAGGTGACACAGCCAGAGAGGGAGCCTGAACAGTAGCCAGCATGCTAAAATGAGTAATTTTAGAGTACTTCTGAGAGACTGAACCTGAAAGCACAGAGCTGGGAATGATGGGGAGGAAGTGACATCATCAGAACCACCCTCCACACAGAGGAAACACATGTGGAAGGGTGCTAGGAGGTTTCATCCTGAATGGGACCTAGAAATCAGTTATGCTAGCAATAGGCTTCCTTCCAATGGTTCCAACCAAGATACGCACAACTTAGGTCAGGCTCCCTCAGACACATTCTGGGAGGAGCAAGAGACCAAAGAGAGACAATTCTAAGCAGTATCATTAATACCGTGGCACCTTGGTTCACAAGCATGATTCTCGCTAAGATTCTGGTTCATTGTGAAGTAGATGAGAAGTGGATCAAATTCTCCCATGAGGTCAACATTAAACCTAACCATTGACCTTGATTTAGCTCTTGTCCAGCTTGATTGGCAACCAGAGTCGCAGGAAGAAGCAAATTTGTGAACTGAGCAAGATACCCTGTATTCTCCATCAAAACTTGGACCTAGGCAAGAGCACGTTTTCTGCAGTAATAATTTTGGATTTTACCTGGTGTGATACATAAAGTTGAAGGTGGTCAGAGAAATTGTGTCAATTTGGCTGAAGTGATAATTTGGTAGTGTAGAAACTGAGGAGAAAGCCGGGCGTGGTGGCGCATGCCTATAATCCCAGCACTGGGGAGGCTGAGGCAGGAGGATTGTTGTGAGTTCAAGACCAGCCTGAGCTACAAAGTGAACTTAAGGCCAGCCTGAACTGCATAGTGAGACCCTGTCTCAAAAAAAAAAAAAAAAAAAAAAAAAAAAAAAAAAAAAAAAAAAAAAAAAAAAGAAACTGAGGAGGTAGGGCTCCAATTTGAGAAAGATGGAGATTACTGTCGTTCAGCAAAGTGTTTTTGTTAGAGAGATGACAAAGCAGGCTAATAATGTGAAAGCACTGAGTCTTCCTCTGTATGGAGGGCTTGGCCCAGGTATAAATAGACTCTGTGAGGCAGCAGAGAAGCGCTGATGAGCAGCCTGAGCTGCCCATGTTTGGAGCGATGCTCTGGCTGCCCGCCCAAGGGCCCTGTTAATACTCTCCCCTAGTCGGCCTACACCGCACTGTCCTTGCACACCAGGGGCTCCTGGGTTTGCAGCTGCATTCAATGACCTGGAAAGGCCTGAAATTGTCCCTTTTCACCCTAGGCTCAGCTCCAAACTGTGGCCAATAAGACAGATGAGGGGCCAGGGAGATGGCGCCTTAAAATAAGCACTTCCCTGGCAAGTGCAAGGGCCTGAGTTCAATCCCTAGTTCCATCAAAAAAAAAAAAAAAAAAAAAAAAAAAAAAGACAAATGAGATCCCTGTGCTGTGGAAGTTCAAGCTTGGCTTGGCAGGCCTGACAACACTCAGATGGTAACAATGCACTTTGGCAGGTGGCTTGTGCTGGGCAAGGGCGCAGCAGCACCGTGAGGTACCAAGAGATTGGTGGGGAGTGGTCAGGAAAGGTCTCCCAGAGGAAGTGACAGCTTGCAGACACTGAAATTGTAAGGCACCAACTATGCCAAGATCCAGGGGAGGGAAGAGGAGAGGCTGTGAGGAAGAAAACAGCCAGTTCACCAAGTGCTAGGGGATGACTCAGGCTGAGGACTCTGACCTCCAGCTGTCCTGATTTGCTCAAGCTCTGCTTCATGCTAACTACAGATTGGGTGAGTTACTTAACCTTTCTAAACCTTGCTTTGAATTGCATAGTAGCTGTTACAGGATTTTTAAAAATTGGGTAATGCATACGGAATTTCTGGCAAAAAATAAGCATTGAATATATGTAGCTTCTTCAATGATTAGTTTAACAATATTTATTGATAATCCACTGTAGTCCAGATATTATGGGGCAAACTTATTGCTGGGGGTAGCTTCTGCTGCTGTTTAGTCATAAGATTTGGGAAAATGTTTCTGTCTTTAAACTATGACCTTAGGGCAGATGCAAGCCAGGCACACTGGGGACAGTGTTTATTATACATCACTGATGGCACTGTGATCTAAGTGTCGGTTATTGTGCCGAAGGACATTTGTTTCCCCCAATAAATACTTATTGAGTGCCTGCTTTTTGTTAGGCAATATTTTAGGTACTGGGAGTGAGGAGTAAATAAATAAAATAAAATCCCCAAGCTCATGGAATTTATAGTTGAAAACTCTTGAGAAAGACTTATCAAGGCTTAATTTGATTCAGAGTTTCAACAAACACCGAGGCCTGTGATGCTCCTAGTGTAATATTTCTCTGAGTAAAATTAACATGAGGTGTTTGGAATATTGCTTCTCTTGGGCCTAAGTCTGACCCATTCCAAATTTGGGACCCAATTTTCATACCGAAAAGTTAATAACAGGTTGAGCTTTGAGGTACATGTCTATCATCCCAGCTACTTGGAGAGGTTGAGGCAGGAGGTTTGCCTGTCTGAGCTGCTTTGGAAAACTTAGAAAGATCGTGTGTCAAAATAAAAAATGATAAGGTAAAAAAATAGCTCAGTGGCAGAGCCCTTGCCTAATATGTGTGAGGCCCTGAGTTCAATCCCCAGCACAGCACACATAAAGAAAGCTGATAACATAGGACATTAAAACAGCAATCTAAGACACAAGCTTTGTTTTTCAATCAAGAAGAAATCTTGAGGAAATAGGCATTGTATGTATTGTAAGAAATGGTACAGGCGTGAGCTTGAAACAGCCTCCACATCTTAAGCCTCAACTTCTTCTTCTGTAAAATTGGAATAAAATCAACCTGATTTCTTTTTTGGCAGAACTGAGGATTGAACTCAGACCCTTGTGCTTGCCAGGGAAGTGCTTATTCTACTGAGCTGTCTCCCTGGCCTCTCAACCTGATTTTTAAAAAACAAATCAAACAAGATAAAGTTCCCAGGCCAGGAACTGCTATGAGAATGCAAGAAATGTTAGTTCTCTTTTCTAGTTCTCTGTCTACTTCTCCCACTCCCATAAACTCAAAACTCATTTTTTCCCTTCACTGATAACAAAATATCAGTTATGAGTTGGACTCACATTTAGTTTTAATGATAAAAGCTATATTCATTTTTGGAATTAAGATCTCACATGCTCTTCACCTTCTAGCCTGATGTTCCATTTTCTCATTTTAAAAGGTATGATCACTATTGATGACAGTCACATAAGTTAGCAGCGATTAAGTGAGAAAACATGCAGAAAAGGCTTAGCACAAAGGAATTTTTTTAAAAGAAAGAGTTGTTATTCACCTAGCTTACTTTAGACTCATGTGATAAGGATCCCAGAGCGAAGTTTCATTGCTGAATGTTTGAGAGAGGCTTGCATTCACAGGCCATGAACCTCTCTGTCCAGTTTGCAACTGCGGACAGGCAGCGTGGTATGCACCTTCATCTGTGCCATTTCTTGACACAAAGATGAATAAAATTACTCTGAGCATTTGACAAACAGCACGCTGGATGAGTTGACCAGACAAGATCAAATGAGAAATTCATTTGTGCTTTTCCTTTAAAACCCAAATGGTAGGAAGTCCAGGAAAGTAAGACCATTTAAGAAAAATACACATTTTTGTTTTGCTAAACAAGGTTGAAAATTTGAGTAACATGAGGCATGGCAATCATTCCAAGAGTATTACAAGCTTTTAATAGAAACATTTATCCAATAAATATTTATGAACACCCACACCATTCAGGGCAATGTTTTCTGACTTTCTATTCTAAGAGCTAGGACTTCAGTTCCATCAGATGCCTTCTGCTTTCATCTCTGCTTTAGTTTGAAAATGTTGCTAAAATTCATCCAATTTCCAATATGGCAGGATCTTAACATGGAATGGATGTCCTCTTTTTTGATTAAACGTTGAATTTTAATCAGTAAGTCTCTGGAGAGTGCAGTTGACAGTATTGTCAACATTATATAGTAGGTGATCCCAGAGGGCCTGGCCCACATTTCTTCTGACTGCATAGAGAGTGGGGAAAAGGCTACAGATTTTTCCCAAGTCAGCTGTCCTTAGACCTGTTTTTCTCCAGGAAAGATGAGAATTTGATTTGATTTAAATATTAATTGTGTGTATGTGTGTGTGAGAGAAAGATTCATATTAAAAAATGACATTGTTAAAAACAAGTTATATTCATATCTCTTAGCTTTATTTCTTTCACATGGTGACCTGATTTTCATTTTATTCAACTTCTAAATTAGTAGACCATCTTTGGAAGTACTTTCCCACCATCTCCTCTTCCATCTCTGTCCTCATTCAAAACAGAAAAGAAAAACACAGACTAAAACTCTTAAAAATATAAAAGCAAAAATACCTCTGCAATACATTAACAAATGGAACCAAGTAATATACAAAACTGTAAAAATAGCAGGACTTAGTGAGTTTTATTCTAGGAATGCCAGGCTGGTTGGAATGGTATAACTTACTGATCAGTCAATGGAAGTACTTCATATTATCAGACTATCAAAAGCTATATGATCATAACTTGATGCATACAGAAAAATCTTTGGATGAAATCAATATCCATTAAATGAAAACTCAGCAAATTGGGACTAGAAGGGAAAAATTTTAACTTTACAAAGGGCGTCTACAATAAATTTATAGTCAACACTGTTCTCCATAGCAAGAGACCAGAAGTCTTTCTGCTAAAGATAGGAACAAGACGAGGATCTCTTCTCTCACTTGAACCCAGTAAAGTTGAGAAACAAAAGGAAGAAAAGCCTTGCAAGCCATAAAAGAAGAAAGAAATCTATGTCTGTTTGAAGAGAGTGTAATTATAGAGAAAAATCTTAATCTATAAAAGGTCTCCTTAGAACTAGAGATAAATGCAGCAAAATTACAGAATACAAGAGCAATATAAAACAGTCCATTATACTCCAGCAATGAGCAATCACAGATTATGAGGGTCAGATTTCTCACTATGCAAGAAAAGTTGCCTGTGTGGGTCAGTATATACAGATATCTGTAGATGCACATATGTACACACACACACACACACACACAAACACACACACACACACACACACATGTGCAAAGAATATGGATTTAACCTGAAAAAGTTTCTAAAGGTCAACACTAGAAAATTTGAGAAGCAAAATAAATAAATAATATTCCTGAATTATAACTCAAGAATAAACTAAGTACTCATACTAATATAAATGCTGATTGAATAAATACATGGGGGAAGGGGGCAATTCTTTCTCAGAGAAGAACTTAAATAAATAGATATAAAGGGATTGGGAGAAACAAAAAAATTACCATTAGAATTACATAGTAATGAGTGCTGTATGTAAAATTCACTAAGGAATGTTAAAAATATTGAGTAAAATTTTAGAGAGAAACTACAAATCTGTCTTGCCTCAAAGTATCTTCTCCAAAGTGTTTATTTATTTCTCTAGTGGTTTTAATACATGTCTACAGATTCTTTTTGTATTACATGCCCTAAGCATTGGAATTTAATTGATCTCCCCTTGAGCATAGGCTGGATTTGGTAACTTGCTTCTAATGAAAAGGGGAAAATTAGTAACATTTCCTTGAAGAAACAGACACTTCCTTAATCAAGTGATCAAGGCTCACTTCACAAGCACTAAGACATATTGATATTATTCCCTTGAAATGTTGCAAGGGGCATATCACCTCTGTGGCAGTCCTTCCAAAAATCTCTGTCTAATCCTGAGAAAACATCAGACATATTCAAATGAATGGACAGTCTACTGAGTTTTTTTTTTTAGGTTTTTCTTTTTTTTTTTTTTTGTACACAGGGTCTCACTATGCAGCCCACATTCATAGCGATCCTCCTGCTTTCTGCCTCCCTAGTGCTGGGGTTACAGGCGCGCGCCACCACGCCCGGACTCCATCGCTGGCTCAGCGCACCCGAAGGCGGGGCCGGTGCGGCAAGCAGAAGCAGGGATTGAACCCTGGCCGCTGCGCTTACCTAAGCAAGCGCTTAGTCCGCTGAGCTATATCTCCAGCCCTCTACAGAGTTTTTGACCAGTAGTTTTCAAACATATTAAGGTCAATAAACAAAGAAAAATGGAGAAAGTGCCAGGGACCAGAGGAAGCTAAGTAGAGATGACACCTAAATCCGATGTGATATTTTGGATGAAATCCTGCAGTGGAAAGGTAGAGAAATCCCAGTGTAATCTGTAGTTTAACTGCATGGTGCTAATGCTACTTTCTTAGTTCTGATAATTGTGCTATGATTAGCTAAAATATTAACATGTAGGAGATCTGCATGAAGAGTAATTGGGAACATTATGGTCTTTACAATTTTCTCCAAATTCTAAAATCATTTCAAAATAGGAATTAAAAAAGACTAGGAAGCTGAGTATGGCAGCACACAGCTCTAATCTCAGTGCACTGGGAGGGTGAACCAGAAAGATCAAAAGTTGGAGCATGGCTTGGGCAAATGAGCAACCTAACAAGGCTTTGTCTCAAAATGAAACATGAAGACCAGAGGACTGAGAATATAGTTTATTGTAGAGACCCTGGTTCAATCTCCAGTACTGGAGAAAAAGAAACAAAAAAACCCCAAAATATCAAGCAAATAGGAAAGAGCCAAGTATGCAAGAGAAGGTAATTCAATTCTCATGCAACATTGGAGGAAGATAGTCATTGTTCTGTAAAATTAACAAATCATAGCACAGTATTACAAGCACCTTATTCAGTCATACATGGGCAATAATTTGAAGAACTGACTGAAAGAATTAAAAGTGACTGCTTGTGGTACACAGGCTATGGTGGAGGAGCCATCAGCACCCATTGCTGCTTTCTATCACAGACCTTTCTGCATCAACATCTTCTCAAAAAATATTTCATTCATAAATATTTTCAGCCTTATCAAAAAGTTGTAGAAATGGTACAAAGACTTCTCTCAATATTAGCCTCATATACGACAAGAGTACAGTGATCTACAATCAGAGAACAAATATTAATAGAAGATTGCTAAACCCAGTTACAGATTAACTGCTATCAATTAATCAACAGCTTTCTTCAGCATTCCACTATGCTCTTTATCTGGTCCAAGATCCAGTTTACAACCTCACACTCTTTGTGGTTTTCTTTCCTTATCTAGTCCCATTTGCTGACAGTTCCTCCAGATTTTGGATACGACTGGCTCATTATTTTGTCAAGTATTTATGTTTTATGTCTTTCTTTTTTATTAATACATAGCAGTTGTGCCTATTTATGGAATAGGATGAATGTTTTGATACATGATGCATGCTCTTAATTTAAATAAACAAAACATATAATTACATGTTTTGCCTCTATCGACATTACCTAGGCGATCCTTTCTGCTGTTCAGTGCACTCTGCCAGGAACTTAGTTTTACATATTAAGCCTTCTCTAAGGTTCTTAATGTGCGCTTTGGTTCTTTCTGGCTCCATCTTTGTAGCAGGTGAAGAACAATCCTAACATTTAGCTCCTTTCTTCAGATTCAAGCTGAGAGCAAAGGAACAGTCTGTTTCTTCTGGTCTTGGGATGAGACCCAGTGCGGCGGCAGCCCCTGGCTTGGTCCCGTGCTGAGGTGCCTCAGGGGTGCTGGGACGAGGGGCTGGCAGCCCCCAAGGGCTCTTCTCCTTTCTGTGACTGAGCACTTAGGGGCCCGACCTCCTTAGGTCTCTGCCTGTCAAACGCTTGTCTTTGGCCCAATATCAGTCTTTCACTCCCTTGAAACAAAGAGAGTGAAGACTGTTGTCGGCTCCAAATGTGCTCACTGCCTTTTGAAGCTTTGAACGACTCTGTGCCAGCATAAATCAAAGGAGAGGGGAGCTTATTCATTTAGCTCGTCAAAAAATCCCACTGTCATCATGTCACATACAGGAGTTTATTCTTTTAATAGCTTTATTCTTTTCCTGTTAAGAAAAGGAATTGTTCCAGGGCACTCATTCCACACTGTATATTAGCCATTTCATTTTTCACAGAGGGGGAAAATACCTTTCCGCACATGATTAATACTGCAGTTGAATACCAGAAGAGCCGACCATGTGCTGGCCATGGACCATCCATCAGCAATTTAACATCTGCAACCTCGTCACAGTGCGTCGCTGTGAACATCATGAACAAATCACAGCTTGGGCTGTGGTCAGAGCAGTTTATGGACTTTGTGTGTGCAGAGCACACATCCTCCTCAGGGATTTGAAGATGAGGATGATCTAAGGTCGGGAAAGGCACATATGAAAGAGGACCTGTAGGGTTTTGTCTTTAAAACATTCCTATCAGTTTCTTGCCATTAGGAGTTCAAAGCCCTGCACTGTCCTCCCTAGATGGGTCCTTCAGGAAGGGAAGAACAGGGCTTTTGTGTTTGGGAAAAAGGAGCCAACGAGAATCAGAACATGGACAGCAGCATTTTTCCATTTGGGGTCTAAATTGTGAGTGCGTTGAGTCCTCAGTGCACCTCTCAAGCTAAATACTTTCCATCCGAAGCTCTGGTAGCACAGTCTTCTTGGAGCCAGTGGGATAAACTCAAGCCCAGTTCTGTGGCATAGCAGGTGTTCTGATGGCTGCTTACCTTCCTGACCTCCTGTTTTCCCTGAAACAGCTATGGTAGTCTCACACAGTTGTAGTGATGTTTCTTGGAGCAGGCTCTGGCAAGTGTGCCACTCCCGACACACAGTAGGCGCTCTGGAATGTGTGTTTCTGTTCTTTGCTTTCTTTCTCTTTCCTCTCCAAAGAGCACAAGATGTCTCAGCCAGGATTAACTGATAAAGACAACTTTTCTCGAAGTTTAGTTGAAGGGCAGATTCTTTTAAGGGAACATGAACAGCTTTATAAATTGCCTTCAAGAGTAGCTCCAAATCCTTCAGTCAGTTTTAAAGGAACTGTTTACCTCTGCATATGGCAGTCATTATTTGGAATAATAAACCCTCTGAGAATCTGAACATTCACGGGCCAACAGATGGGTCAACCTGCTTCGCAATTTAACAAAGTAATTTATTTCAATCACCGGGACAGGGCATGTGAAGATTACTAATTCAGCTCACAAGTGAAAGCAGCAAACACCACGTTGTTGCTGAATTGTGTAGCCATTATGGAAATGCACACCTGTTCAATTGGTTTTGGGACAGTCTTCGTTTCCATTAGTGTTTCCTTTTCTTCGAAGGTATGGATTAAATTGCCTTGGATTCTTCTGCTGAAATTCATGTGCTAATTGGTGTCAGAATGAGATAAAGATCTCAGTGAAAATTTATACCACAGCATAAGTAAAATTAAGGTCATCAAAGTCAGCTTTGAGAACTAAAACAGGTGTATCAAAAGTATATTCTTATCATAATTGGGCAATGTGTTGTTCTTCTTGAAGCAATTTAATGGAGGAAGGAAAAAAAAAACTTTAAGATTGCTTTGTATTCACTTCATATCTGCTTAAATCTTCCACATCTTGACTTCATCTTTCTGTGTGAGTACTTAGGCGCCAAAGGCAGAAAGGATTTGTAAAGGTGGTTGAGAGTTTTTCTGCAGAAGAGCTCTTCCTATGGGCCCAAAAGGGGAATTTGGGGTGTTAAAAGGACAAAGATGGGCATTCCCTTTGATCTTTGCCATCTCTTCACCCCACATACAATACCAAGTTGTTTTTTTTTTTTTTTTGAACCAGGGATTGAACTCAGGCCCTTGCACTTGCCAGGGAAGTATTTATTCCACTGAGCCATCTCTCTGGCCCCTGCCATGTTGGACAGAACATGCCTAATAATGTAGGGGAAGCTTTACACAAAAGAGGATACCTGGACTGCATTTAAGAACTGCCATAGCTTAAGTAGGATTACTATTGCTACAAGACTTCCTTTGTTGCCTTTTTGAAACAAAGGTAATTTTCATTCTCCCATAAAGTCTTTCTGTTCTTTAGAGCTATTGCCTCAATATACACGTTTCCTTTTGCTTAGTATTCTTCCCAAAATATTTTGACTTGCCTCTCTAGGCTAGCTTTTGGGATTCCAGCAAAGCAGGGCAGTACACTCGTCCTCAGGTAGCCAGGGAGATGAGTAGGCAGGAAAGTAACAGCAGATGGAAGAGCTTCATTATTTCATGGAATGATTGCTACAATTGCAAGGTGCAGTTTATGAGGGAGCTCCAGCCGGAGTCCTCAGATGACAATTCAATTTTTTAAAAGTTTCCATATGTGTTGGAAGAATGAATAAATATTTCACTAGGGGTATCTTTCAAAAGTTTACATTTATCAAACTTGCAACAGTGTATTAATTAAGGGATATATATATATACACACACACACACACATAACCCATAGTCTCAGTTTGTTTGTGCCACTATCATAAAATACCTGAGCCTGGGTAATTGATAGAGAATGAAATTTGTTTCTCACACATTTAAAGGATGTTTCTCACACTGGTAGGTGTGGCGTATGGTGAAGATCCAGTCTCTGCTTCAAGATGCTACCTCATCGCTATATCCTCTATAAAGGACAGAGTCTGTGTCCTCACACTGTATAACAACAGGAAGGCAACAGAACCTAAGCTAGCTCCCACCAGCCCTTGGATGAAGCAGTTAGCCACTCTCAAAGGCAGCGTTCCCATGACTTGACACTTCCCCAAGGCCCCATTATTAACACCACCTCAGGAGAGATTCTGCTGTAACACATGACTTTGGTGGGGCATGCAGACCACAGCACTTATTTAGAGGCAATTTTAAGAGTACTGGTTTGAATAGTTTCACGATTACAACATCTAGACCAAATGGCCCTCCTCCCTGCTGCCCTGTCCTCCCTTGTCCTGCCCCTGCCTGACAGCCCTGCATTCTCAGCTTCCCGTCAGCCCCACAAGGCTCTTTCCCAGCTTCCTGCCCTGCCCCTCCCAGAGCTCAGTGTCTCAAAACTATTTTTCTCTTAATCATCCCACCAGCCCTTCTTCAAATTCCTCCTTCCAGGAGTAACATTGTGTCTTCCTTGATCTTGCACTTCTTCCTCCCTGCTTCTGGGGCTGGATGGGGTTCAAGGACATCTCCCCAAAGAGAAAATGGGGATCTCGCCTGTGCCCCTCCACATATAGGTTCATTGACTTTCATTACTAGAAAGCACTTCAGGGAGGCAGAAGCATATTTATTTGGCAGAATCCCAGAAGAACACACTCAGGAAAGAATGTGGGTGCTCAAGAAGTGAGAAACATTCTGCTTTGGAGTTGGAGTTATTTGTATGGTCCTTAGGGTGTCCCTAATCCAAGAATCTAGGCTGTGTATTTCTTGTGTCTGGCAGGCTACCTGTTGTGGACTGGGCAAGAACACAACCCATCTGCATGTGTCTGAAGTTTAGAGATCTAGCAACCAGTTAATTGTGCTCTTTGCTGGAGGGTAGAAGTCTGTGAATTTGTGAATCCATGTTATTGGGAGAAAACAATGATCCTGATTTAGGGAAGGAAAATACAGGCCCTATTTACAAATGTATCTTTTAAGACTGTTAGGAATTAGGGGCAAGTATCCTAGAAGGAGGGTAACTTTGTATACCTTTGATTGTGTCTTGAAGATGTAGTTTTCTTATAAGCCTAGTTTTAAAATTATAATGTTCCTTATATACTTTCAATTTACTTCTATTTCGTCCATCATGTCTATCTCCTAAAATCTGGCTGGCTATTAAGAGCTGTAGGATTTCTCTCTGGCTTCTGCCAGGGATACCCGTCATGGCTCTCCCCACTTTGTTTTCCCTAAGTAGGGCTCTGCTGTTTGCTTGGATGGTTTTCCCAGCGCTCAAGAGGTCTTACTACTTCTTGTCTCCAACAACACATTCCACCCTCTACCTGCTTAGCACAGTAGTCCTGTTTGTACAAAGATGTCTCCTAGATCCCCATGGTCCACAGATTATGAGAATGAAAATCTTTTCTAGAATCACCACAAGTCCCCTTTCCTACCAATCTCCTTCTGTGCTTTGGGCGATGATGAGCCAGTACAATCACCATCCCCAAGACTGATCTCTACATTTCCCTTTCAAACATATACACAGGCTGCTCCTCTGCCACCCCAGAGCTTCCACTTGTTTCAACTCTACCATTCTTTCACATTTCACTTCAAACACTTCAGAAAGTATTTTATCCCTCCTTTACCTCCTTTGAGTCAGATGTGTGATTCTCTTTTAGACACTAGAAGCTTTGGTTCTTTGGATGTCTTATGGAATCTATCTTTTCAAAACTTGCATCCAACACAAACTTATTCCACAGAAATTTAGCAAGTACCCGCTGCCTGGAACTTTGTTATAGATGGCAGTACCCGTTAGGAGCTTGACACTTGATATGTGCTGGGGACGAGTAAGGGACACAGGGTCTCTTTCCTCAAGTAACTTATAGCACCGCTACACACTGTCATCGGGACATCTGATGGTAACAGAGAAGAGCCATTCACGCTTGGGACAGAAGGATTATGGAGTGGGAACAGAAGAGTGCACATGATCTTAGCATTTATGTTTTAATTTCTTCTTTCTAGGTGGACCTGTTCTTGAGAGAAAATGGCTGTTATTGCTGCATCATCTTAAAGTCTAAGTATTACCTGCACACAAGCATTTGAGCAACTATGCAAAGATGTTTTTCTAAACAGCACCTGAATTATAAATCTGCATGAAGCTCCATGGGGAAGAAATAAATCTTTCTGCGGAAAAAAAGAAAAAGGAATGAAATACGAAAAAGCCAGTCTGCACTTCACAACTTGCCTTCTTTTGCAGAGTTTGAACTGGTTGCTTTGTTGTTTCCATTATTAGTGGCAGTTCACGACTTTCCCAAGGCTCTGGAGCTGAGATCAGGAAGCGCGCTGAAGTCACGTGGCTTTTTGCACCTGTGAGTCACCTCAGAAATCTCCTAATACCTTTAGTAGGGTACTTTGTTGAGCCTCTGAGAGCGACCTGCTATACTGTTTTGACTAAGACTATACCGCATGTTGAAATTGAGGAGAAAAGTTACTGTTGTAAAATGCTGCTCAGGATGGAGGAAGTGGTTAACTATTTGTCACACCTCTTACTTTTCCTTCCTGGGATAGCTACTCTGCTGTTGCTGCCTTCCTTTTTGCTGTTCCTTTGGTCATGTGATTGAGTTCTAGGCAATGAGGTGTGAGCTTCATAATGAGCCCCACCCCCAGGTTCCACATTTGCCCCTCGCTGCCTGGAACTTTGTTATAGATGGCAGACGCGCAGATCCACCAGGCAGGGTCTTCTCACCGCAAGGTGGAAGCCTGGCACACTCACACTTGAGGCTTAGGTGAGCAAGAAAAATATAATCTTCCACTATGCTAAGCCACTGAGATCGGGGCGTCTAACTGTGAGAGTAGTTGGGGTAAGATCAACTAATGCAACGTACTTTACACGGTGCGCAGAAACCTGAATACAAAGAGGCAAAACATTCCCCCATTGGGCTCTCTCTGAAACCAGACCCGCCGGGCCGTGGCTGTGCGGTTGGCTTCTCTGAGCGCTCTCAGTGGGCCCGTGAAGCAAATTTAGGTTGGCTCAATGGCGCATTTCTGTGTTGAATTAAAAACCTGTAGTTCGAACATGGATGCAAATTCTTCCTAGCTTTAGCAATTGCAAAAGATTCCAGACGTTTCACAAAGCATTAAAATACTGTACATTGTTTTCTTTTTCAATGGGAAATTATTCACAGAGCAATAAAACGTTGTTTTTTCAGTAAACAGATTATGTTTCAGTCTGTGGTGTGAACACTTAAATGGAACGATGCAATATGCCATTTTTTAAAACAGGGTTTTAAACATGTCAGTACAACCCTTTCAATCCTCTGTCCCATAAATTCAACTTTTTAAAATGAAATCAACCTGAGCCCTGCGAAAGCTCATACTACTATATCAAAACCAGTGATTTTGCCTGTTTATTGCCACCTATGGAATGTGGCAAAGAAACATTCTTTTCACATGGGACAATTTCTTCAACTTTACACCAAGTGAAATTTAATTGCTTTTCACTTCCTGGAATCATTAGGCATTAGTTCTACTGGAGGTGAAATGAAAAAGAAGCTGAAAAATAAGTCTATTTAATCCGTCTCACCTTGGAATTATATCCTCCTTCTCTCGACTACCAGTTACAGAGCAAGTCACGGGGTGAGAAGCTGCTGTAGAAACCAACATGGGTAACATGCCACTCTGCAGCTCACCATGCTTCAGCCAATATTGCTAGCTGAGCAACTGGAGTGTCTGTTCTTCCAGCTTAACTGCTGGAATATTTTTGCCTTGGCAAAATATGTAGTAAGTGAATGCAATGCCAGGTAAGTGAAACGAAATCTTGGAAAGTGCTTTTCAGGTTATCACTAAAACAAAATATAGGAATTGTACAGGGCAGTCTTAGTACAAATAATTTTATTTACATTGTAACACTGGGACATGATGCTTCATTTTTAAAAGAATGCTTGGATTCTTTTACATTGTGTATTAAAGTTTCTCACGGGGCACTGGTATGAAGATGATGATAATTCTTGACAGACAGGATGACGGGGAGGGGGCAGAGAGAGAGACTGCTGTTCACATCATTGCCAGAAATGAAGCCAGTCTCTGGGTAGAAGATAGAAGCCGAAAAGGAAGGTGACGCCAGTGGTCCACAGCACATCCGCCCACAGAGCAAGGGGGACCTGTGTGACACCAGAGATGTCCTCCTCCCTTGCAGGGATTTCTGCCCCAAGGTAATCTGCAAAGTGCTTGCTGTAATCATGGGTTGGATGCAGGTTAAGAGTTGTCTGGGACCTGAAGACTTCCATGTCCTGCGATGCCAAGTGTGAGTATGAAATTTGAAAATATACAGAGGAGGAACCTAGTATGACTTTGTTTGGGGTAGATATGAAAGGGGAAGGACAATTAAGTGACATTATTTAAAAGCTGTCTCTTGTCAGCCAGCAACTTCCACAATTGCACACATTGATTTCCCATCTCAGTAGAAGCAGACTCTGAGCAATCTACAAATCTTAGCATTTCTTTCAAAACACACACTAGGGCCTGGGGAGATAGCTCAGTAGAATAAGTGCTTGCCTGGCAAGCGCAGGGTCCTGCTTTCAATCCCCAGTTCCACAAAACAAACAAACAAACAAAACCACAACATGCTATACTGCCTATTTCTTGATTAAGAGTTTTAAAAGTTTGACAATTTTGGTGCAGGAAGTCTGTTTGATTCTCTTCTTTGCATTCACCATGTTTGTTTGTCCAGACATTCAGTTTACTTTGAAGGAATATTTTGCAAGGTATGACTATACAACATGTTTAATGAGCTATTAATTGGCTTGATCTAAAAATTTTAAATCAGTTCTTTTTGAACTGGCCACACAGTTGTTAAGGTTGAGGTGGGCAACTGTCTTAGTTACTCTTCTCTTGTTGCTGGGACA
This sequence comes from Ctenomys sociabilis, assembly GCA_004027165.1. NCBI lineage: Eukaryota > Metazoa > Chordata > Mammalia > Rodentia > Ctenomyidae > Ctenomys > Ctenomys sociabilis. Next base: position 111,285 of record PVKA01000100.1, on the reverse strand, counting down.
AATACCCAACACCCAAAATGAAGGAAGGAAAGGTTTATTTAGCTCACAGTTACTGGAGGTTTCAGTTCATATTCAGCTGGCTCCAAGGCAGAGTGGCACATGGCAGAGAGCAGCAGTTCACAGCGGCGGAACAGCAACAATGCAACAAAAAGCAGTCACTAAAGACAGTCTGTGTCTCTGTCTTATATTACATGCAGGCTCTCTGCCCCAGGCTGGGGGAAGTACTAAGACCTATAATTTCAGCCTTGGATTACACATAATCCCAGTGGATCATGAGTTAATCACAAGCTCTAGAAGTCCCCACCCCATGACTACATGAGGCTTTGGGAGGACAACTAGACACAAACCATAACAGCAGCCAATAAAAATGGATAAAAAAGAAATGGTGTTTTTATGCAATGGAGTACTACTCAGTCATAAACAAGGATAAATTTGAAACCATATTATAAAGTGAAATAAATGAGACTCACATGTGTAAACATTGCATTGTCTCCCTGGTGTGGGAAAGAGAACATAAGGACCAAAAGGTACAATAGGTATTGTGACTGGGAAGGAATTGTTCAAGGGGAAATAGAGACTAAGGTGAGAGAAGAGGAGAAGGAAGGAAAAAGAGAAGAGAAACAAATGGAGCCCCTAAGAAACAAAATACAAGATAGTTATACTACTAGTGTTTCTTAGTTTGTTGAAAAAAGAGGTTTGCACTAATATCGGTTGGAGAATTTTTTTATGTGCATATTTTGTACTTTGAGTAACTACTTTGAAGATAACAATACACACAGTACTATCTATTCTTTTTTTTTTATGTATTTAGTATAGGATCTACAGGGTCTCACTACGCAGATCAGACTAGTAGTGATCCTTCCTACTTTTCAGCCTCCCAAGTGCTAGGTGGCATGTGCCACCACACCCAGTCTTGATCGCTGTCTCAGTGCACCCCAGGGGCAGGGCCGCAAGGAAAGATGGGGATTGAACCCTAGTCCCTGCATCTCCTAAGCAGGTGCTTTAATCTGCTGAGCTATCTGGCTGGTCTTATTCTCCTATTGTTTTGTTATGAAAATTTTTTTTTTTTTCATAGAAGAAAAACATTGTCAAATTAAAAAAAAAATTCAGTTCCTTTACCTCTTTCCTACACCCAGTAGACTGTGCAGATTCTCCTCCCCAAAATATTCTGTGATATTTATCTGAATAAAATGCATCTGAATGTAAAGCCTAGCATGGAGGGCTTTGCCTTCTTGAGAATTCTTTGACAATGAAAGAATGTTTTTGGAAGGCCTCTGACAAGGTTTTCTTCTAATCCTTGAAGATGTTGAACTAGCACAAAAGGCCTAGTTTTTGCATTTATGAAACTTAGTGGGAAAAATGGACATTGAAAACCAGACTCCTTTAGTAGCCACTTACTGTCTGTGTGCTCTGTGTGACAGAGGAGGCCTGCAGATTTGTGAGCTTCTTCCTTGGACATGAGATCTTTGAGGAAGTGATTCTTGTGCTGATACCAGGGGCTGAGTAGGGAGAACCAGGAAGAAGAGGAATGTAGAGGATTTGGGGCAAAGCCTTAGTTCTGGGTGACTTAGAGATGTGGGAGAGATGTCACAGGGTGTGGGAAAGAGCCTGGAGTAGTGTCACTGGGGAGTAGGGAGGACCTGGCCAGGCTGGAACAGGTGTTGGGAGGATCCTGAGGTGAGCAGGGTAGTGGGAAGTGGTTGTCTGTCCTGAGGCGGGAAGTTCGGGATGGGCTTTGCCTAAATAAATGTTGCTTGCAGATTTCAGCCTGCCCATCCTTGCTGGAGCGAGGTGGGAGTGGTGAGATGTTTTCGGAGCATTGCTTTCACCAGAGCCTGGTCTCTTGATAGGGCCACAAGCAAAGTCTTGTGGGCCATGGAGGACATTTATGTCTGAAAGCAATGGAGGTTACTGGGAAGCTAGTGGAGTGACTCACACTTATTGAGAGCCACCAGTTTCTAATATTAAGGGCTGAGATGAGGTTTGGCAAACAGCACTGTAAGGACTGAGTGTATTTGAAATAAGCCATGACAATTAATCCTTATTTTTAAGAGAAGCCGGCATTCATTAAAAAGTGGAAGACATTTGATCTCCTAATTCTTGTTCAATCTAATAGCATATAACTATGTTAAAAGTGACTCTCATTTGGGCTTAGTCTCTGCCTTGTGGCTTTTTTTGAACCAGTTAATTTCTGTAATAATCTGAGATAGGTCAGTAGAATAAGCACTTGTCTGGCAAGTGCAAGGTCCTGAGTTCAGTACCTGGTACCACAAAAAATAAATAAATAAATAAATAAAAAAGCCAGAATCATTGGGGCTGGGGAGATGGCTCAGTGGAATAAGTGCTTCCTTGGCAAGCTCAAGAGCCTGAGTTCAATCCCTGGTTTCGCAAAAAAAAAAAAAAAAAAAAAAAAAAAAAAAAAAAAAAAAAAAAAAAAAAAAAAAAAAAAAAAAAAAAAAAAAAAAAAAAAAAAAAAAAAAAAAAAAAAAAAAAAAAAGTTGAGCTCACAGAACTGCATGGTAGAGGGGATAAAAGCATTGCTGACATCTCCGTCTTTGATAAGGAGGAACAGTAAGCAAACACGACTTTTCCCAGATTAAAAACAAATGTGTAATGGAAGCTGAAATACAGAGAATCTCTCCATTTATCTTCTTGACTAAAGGGGGGAAGAAAGCATCATGCACATTGTAGATCATTTCAGTTTTAGGCTGATGATTTGAAACATTTTTATAATAATTCAGTGGCTCTTTTTGAATATCCAGATGTTAATAATGGTTCCTTGCTATGTGATTAGGAATGAATCTGCCAAGGAAAAATGAGGCCTTTTCTCTTGGGGGAAGTTGAATTACTTCTGTTATTTTCCCAGGCTTCCTGGGGAAGTCTATCAACATATGAATAAATGATGGGAACTAGAGTCTGGCTGGTCACCATGGAATTATCAGCCTTGTTTTCTGAGTTTGACCTTTATTATTTACACACTCAGCTTGAAATATGACAAATGTAGTGACTTCCCAGCTGTTTTATTTCTTGAAATCCAACAGGCTTCAAAGCTTTTGAGAGTGGAAAGGCTGTGCTGTTTTCAGAAAAGTTTCTGTTGTCATTTGTTGTAAAGCCCTATTCTTGGCCAAGATTGGTGAAAAAAAAAATTATATATATATATATATATATATATATATATATATATATATATATATATATATATATATATATATATATATAATAGCAACTGGGGTTTCTCTTATTTGTATTGAAGTTTTCTTGGAAGAAAAAAATTATTCTGTAAAACAAACAGTTTTAAAAGCCACAGAACGTGGGTTGGCCAAATAGTTCAGTGGATTAAAGTGCCTGCAAACAGGCGCAGCGGCCAGGAAGTTCAATCCCCAGGCCTACTGTGCCAGTCCCTCTCCCAGGGCACACTGAGATAGCAATTGACACTGGGCATGGTGGTTCATGGCTGAAATCCCAGTTCTTGGGAGGCTGTAAATAGGTGAATCACTATGAGTCTGATCACAGGGGTCCCGAATACCCTATAGACCCTTCCCTAAAACACACACACACACACACACAAAAACCAAACCAAAACAAAACAAAAAAACATGCAACTTTCTGGCAGATTGCCAATAAATAGCGTGGATAATTTTTGCTTTATTATCTCTTGCAGGACATGCCCCATTTTAATTCTCATTTTAGAACTAATGGCACTATGTTGGATTGTCTTAGGTCTAGCAGATTTTTAGAATAAATACATTCAAGGCTGAGCATGGTAGTACACACCTGTTGGGAGGCTGAGGCTAGAGGATCTCTGATGTACTTGCTTGGGCTATATAAGTGAGTTCAAGGCCAGCCTGCACTACACAGCAAGACCCTGTCTCAATAGAACAAAAAACAAAAATTAAAAACAAAATAAATATGTTTGAGCATTACAGTAGTCTACTTATTCACATAAAACATAAACTTCACATCCTTTACTTTTATTTAGGAACTTATGGATTTTTAGTGTAATACCTAAAAATAAATATACATGGACAGTAACATCTCTTTCTTTTTTAGTCTACTATTTATTTATTTGTTTATTTATTTATTTGTTTGTTTAGTACAGGGTCTTGCTATGCAGCTCAAACTCATGAGATCCTCATGTCTCAGCCTCTCCAGTGCTGGGAATACAGGCATGTGCTGCCACGCCAGGTTTTGGTGGCCAGCTTGGTGGGGGCCAGCATGGCATGTGGTACGGGGGTTCAGATCTGGGTCTTTGCATTTGCCAGGCAGGAAATAACTGCTGTGTTATCTCCCCAGCCCAATGACACCTCTTTCTATGCCTAATTCTTTAGTCACTCAATATACATTTATTGATTATGTCTTTAATGACTTGTTAAATTTGATCTTCTTTTGACAAAATGGAAATGTAAAAGGTCATTACTCTTCTAGTAGCACTCATTAGATGTTTAATGTCTGTAGCATTTGGTCCAGGCCGTGAAGTTAATGGCAGCACTAACAGCAATATCACTGAGTGCTGACACTTGTCATACACAGTGGGGCAGACACTGGGGTAAGCGTAGCTTGTATTTTGGCTTATCTTTTCCTCAGGACATATTTTGTGACAGGTACTGTTATTATTCACATTCATAAATGAGAAATTGAAACTTACCAAAGTTTAGTAACATCTAGCAAAATATAGCTAATGAAATGTCATGACATGATCCCAGGAAATTTATTCCAAAACTACCTTTGCGGCAGAAACTCTAAATCTAGGGCTTTCTAGGCAAGGTTCAAAGCATTTCCTGGGGGCCTGTGAGATCAGCCTTCAAGATCTGTGGTTCTGTATCTTAGGATTCCATCCATCCTGGGTTGAAAAGAACGAAACACAAAAAATAAGGGAGTAGGCACTGACCACGCATGTGCTCTGGAATCAATGTTCCACAAATATCCAGAGACCACTGTATTTTCTATTAACACTAAAACGTTACGTGCTTCCTTCCCTTTGCTGACATTTGCGCTGAGGGTGCAAAAATTACACTGCTGGATGCTTAGCAGGAATCGAGGCACCGCTGCCTGGTGTCTAACTATCGCTGTAGGCCTTGTGTTTTTAGGGCCATATCTACATCATGCAGGTAAAATAAAAGGCTAGTTTCATTTAACAACATTCTTGATGAAAAAGTATAAAATGATGAACTCCATTAGATCCTGATTCCTGGGAGCTCATCTTTTCAATGCCCTGTGCAACACAATAGTACCTGAGTCTGTAGTTTTCCTCCTGCACACTGATGCATGTTGGGTATCTTCAGGAAAGGCAATCATCAGATGGTCGAATTCCAAACTCAATAGTCATGTCTTTCGTGGTACTCCACTTTTTACTTGAAAGAGTAGCAGGCATGCTGTAGATGGTCTCATCTGGAAGAATTATCAGTTCTTTTTATAAGAATAAACAAAATGATCTTATCTTTGTCAGGGAAATCATGGATAGTATTTATGGCCAATAATAAAATTTGAGCTTTTAAGAGAGAACTGGAATTTCTGGCAACTTGTATTCATCATTATGAGTTCAGAATACATCGGACTTCTCTGATGAGATCAGAGGTGATGTTAACACTTACAATTCTGTGATTCAGTGGACTAGAACGAGACAAAACTTAGAAGATTATATAAAATAATACAGATGCTTGGTGTTACAAAGTCACACATGTGTAAAAAATTCAAAGTACTAGGTGGACTGTGGATTTTAGTGGACAGAGTCAGATTTGAGATTATAAGTAAACTTTCCCAAGTATCTTGAACTGGGTATGTGGCTCAGTGGTACAGCACTTGTCTAGAGTACACAAGGCTATGGGTTTGATAATCAACATGAAAAAGATGACCTCTTCTTGTATTTTACTATAGTACCAAAGAAGAATGTCCACAACTACCTCCAAAATTCTCTTTTTTGTTCTAAGTGTCTAACTGTGGTTAGAACAAGATGCTCGTAAAGCTAGGTGTTCACATCATTTGATCAAAATAATGCACTGCCCCTGGGTTCAGTCACGCATGCCTTGCAGCGCCAGCTCTTGGGAGACTGAGACAGCAGAATAAAAAATTTAGGCCTTGCCCAGGCAACTTGCCTGTTTCACAATAAAACAATTAAAGAAGGGCTTTGGATGTAGTGGTGAAGCGCCCCTGAGTTCAATCCCCAGAACAGCACAAACAACAACAAAAACTTACTACATCACAACATATAGAATAAAGAAGTGAGTGTAAGGACCTGGCTGTGTTCCACTAACCTAGACGCCTAGAGGATCTGCTAAAATGTAAAACCATGCACTTTTCTTCACTAAATTGAAAAAAGTTTAAACACTTGATTGGAAGTAAAATAGACATAATGTAAAATTTACCATCTTAAGCATTTTTTTTTTTTTTTTTGTCTTTTTTTTGAGACAGGGTCTCACTATGCAGCTCAGGCTGGCCTTAAGCTCACTTTGTAGCTCAGGCTGGTCTCGAACTCACAACAATCCTCCTGCCTCAGCCTCCCGAGTGCTGGGATTACAGGCATGTGCCACCACGCCCGGCTCATCTTAAGCATTTTTAAGTATCAGGGTCAGTAGTGTCAAGCACATCCACAGAGTTACACACACATCTCCAGAATTCTTTCGTCTTGCAGGACTAAAATTCTACATTCCTGAAACAACAATTCTTTATCCCTTTTTCTCCAGACTGTAGCAACCACTGTTCTACTTTCCCTCCTTAAGATTTTGACTGTTCTGTCTCTAGTACCATGTAGACCTTATCATATTCTGTCTCTTCTACTTTACTCAGTACAAGTTTTAGATATTTCGAGAATTACAGTTTCCATAAAAATGCTAATTATGCTAATATTCAGTGATTTGTTATTGTGAAAACAAAGTCATGCTGGGTTTTTAAATTCTAAAACAATAAATGTTACTGACTATCACATAGGTCGCTGTCTGGGGTGCACAGCTTTTAAGTGTAAGAGGGAGCTCCGGCACCACAAATTTTAAGAACTACTTTTCTAGATAGATCCCATCTCCAAATTATAAACTGCATGACTCAGGTGTTGCACAGCTAACAAGTGCCAGGATCTAGAAGTTCCCTCCCCGCCAGGAGAATGATGCGCTTTGTTCCTGTTCCACCAGCTGCCTCATCTCTTTCTATATCGTCTTAAGTAACATTGGTAGAGTTATTAATTTTAATATTTGCCTTCTTACAAGGTGCAGTGACTGTCATGACAAAGACTGTGTAACAGTTACAGTATTTATAGGGAAGATATTAACTGGATATTTGGTAAGTGAATGAATGCTGAAATCCCAATTGTAGCTAGGGACAGTTACAGATCAACTTCTTTACAACATGTAATTTTGAGGTGTTCCAGAGGACCAAAGCTCCTGCTTTGGCAGAGAGCAACAGCTGGTGCTTGATTCCTGGCCTGCAGTGCCGGCCCCAGCCCCCTGGGGGCTAACTGAGATGGGGATTGAGACTGGGCCTGGTAGCACACGACTGTAATCCCAATGCTTTGGGAGGCTGAAAACAGGAGAATCAGTCTGAGTCCAATCGATATCATAAGATCCTGTAGACCTTGTCCTAAATACAAAAAATGATAATAATGATAGCAATAATAATAGTAATAATTTTAAGGAGGTCTGGAATGAATATTATAAATAATTCTGATATAGTTTAATGTGTTTGAATAGAGCTGTAACTTAATGTTGGACTAATTTTAACAATTTTATTGTCTAGTATGAACATAAAGTAAGTTTTCAGGTAAATGATGTCACCACAGTACTCAGCAAAGACAATAAATTGTGAAGGTGGATCTCTAGGTACAAAGAGCATTATATTAGTCCCAAGGTGCAATTCCTTTGACAAATTATTTTTATTGCTGTTCTCCATTTGGATATCTTCTAATAAGAGAAATCTATTGGTTTAGCTTCCTTGAAATTTTTAATATGTCCACACGTGAATTAAAACAGAATACAAGAATTTTATAATATGAGAGTAGAAAAATATATCCTGGTAATTATTTTTTACATGTGGTCTCTTCTAGGCAATGACTTTGGTTTTACTTGATACAAACCTACTTTATTGCTTTTCTAAATGAATGTTCTTAGTTTTGCTCTAATGAAGTGGAGTCATTGGGGATGTTTTAAAAATTTGATTAAAAATTTTTAAAAATAAAAGACCTCATAGAATGTCATTTTAAGCCCTCCTCTTTTCTGTATTTTATTAGTAACAAAAGTTTTCTGCATAAAGGAAAAGTCAGGGCTGTATACATTTTTTGACAATGATTTGGGAATTTATTGATCTGGGCTACTGTTGGCCTGACATTATGAATATGTAGCTTTTAAATTAGGGAGAAATTCACGTGATTTTAAATTCTGTGGGGAGATTGTTTAAGAAATGGGTGTTTTGGCTAGTGACAGTGGAGTAAACCTTTCCGTCTTCTGCGTGGTTGGTTTTGATTTACCTCCGACACTGTAGACCACATCAGTGCATATGGCCGGGGCTTGACCTTCCCACTGAGCAACCTAGACAGGATGAGGCCCTGTTGTCTTCAGACCAGGTAGGTGGTGCTGTCTCCACTTCTCCACTTCTCTGCTTGGAGAGTTGCAGGGAAGAAGCAGTATGATCATGCAGTTCTGCAGGGCTCAGAAACTTTTGGAAGTGGCTGGGCCTGATCATTTGTCTGATGCTGTTTAAATTTTGAAAACTACAGTGAGTTTGAATTTAGCAAATCAAAGCAAGCACTGTTCAGTACACTCCTTTCACAACTGAAGAAACACATGGGAGAGGCTAGGGGACTTGCTCTAGTTAGCAGTGAACTGGTGACAGAGCTGGGGCCCAAACTCAGGCCTCTTGCTGCTGGTTAATTTTCTTTCAACACCAGTTCATAGAAAATATTTGTGGGATTTTTTTGACAGCAATCCTGGAGTATGTAGGAAGTGGAGTCAGCCCTGCCCCTACCCTGTCTCTGTCTCCATGTCTCTCACTCTTCAAATCTCAAGCTTTTTTTTTTTGGTGGAACAGGGGATTGAACTCGGGCCCTTGCACGTGCCGGGAAGCACTTATTCCACTGAGCCATCTCCCTAGCCCTAAATCTCAAGCTTTGACACTCAGTAATTAGGTAATTTTTCTGGGGTTCCTTACAGAGTGACAGCTCCAGAAGGTGATCAGCACTGCAGAGGTGGTGGTACCAATGCTGTGGTATGCAGACTCCAGGAGACCATGCACGTGAAAGTCCTTGCAAGGTGTAAAATATCACACTGGAGCAATATGCTGATATTAACAGAAAGTTTTAAAGTGAGGCTCTGAAATGCTTGTTCACACAGTTTTATGTGCCAGTACAAGAAATCTCATGAGGTCATGAATCCTGCTGTCTGTTTTCATTTGCATAATTCATAACTTGGTAAGATGACACTGTCATAACCGAACAGCCTCTCCCTTTTCCTCCTCATCCCTGGCAGGCTTTTAAGCCCAATTCTCAATTTCAGACCTTGCTGGGAGTCCCCTTGGATCTTTGGTTTGTTATTTCAAGACTAGGATAAAAAGAGTTTAAGGTATGGACACATTTAAGAAAAATATACTTTTCGCTTTGAGCCTTTTCTTTCTTTCTGTGTTATTTGGCAAGCTTGTTGTGCTCGCTGGAGCTGTGTGCTGGGTTTAGGAGTCTGGCCGGGCATGATCCTGCTCTGCTCTCTGTCCCTTTGGATTCAGTACTTAACCACTATAAAAAGTAAGACTGGCTTAGAGGACCCTAAAGGCCCTGCCTCAGTCAGTTCAGGCTGGCAAAACAAAACACCATAATGGGGTAGCTTGAAACCACAGCGATTCATTTTTCCCCTCTTCAGAGGCTAGAAAGTCTATGATCAGGTTGCCACAGTAAGGAAGCAGAAATGAGGATCTAGGGCAGCATGAACGAGAGAACCCTCCAGCTTCAAGAATCAGGAAGAGCTAGTGTTGAGCCGGAATGTGAAAATGGCAAGATGTTAATAAATGATGATGGGTACAGGGTGGATGCCGGGCAATAAGAACAAAGATGGAAAACTTTTTTTTTTTAAGACCAGATGAATCACTCCAGTTGCCTTGATTTTTATTTCAGATAATCCTGGAAATATGGGCTCAGTCCAGGGAGTGCTAAAAGCCAAGCTGAGAATTTTGGACTGTGTAGGATGCCTGGGAGAATGTTTTGGTGAATTTGTAAACAAAGTGGGCTCTTGGGGCAAATAACTCACCTCCTGAGAAGAAAATTTCACAGAGCAGAGAGAATATGAGTGGAGGGGCCACTCTGGAGGCTAGGGTTGTGGTCTTGAGTGACTTCTAGATTTCTCTTAAACATCTGGAATGTCTATCAAAAAAGAAAGAAGAAAGGGCTTTGGATTTATTCACCATAGCAATCCCACCACTACCCTTCTGGTTTGGCTTCTGCTTTGGGTAATGAGATTTATTTCTCCTTGTCAAACATTACATTCCCTTTGCATAATAGAAAAGGGCTCTTGAGAGGCTTCTGTGGCCAAGACAAATGTCATTTCTAGGAGACAGCTGGCTTTTCACTGTCCCTACCAACCTCCTCTTTGGGAAAGGCAGGCCTGAACCCGGCAGACAGGAGGCAGGAAAACACAACATGCTCTGAGAAGGGGGCCGGCAGTGACCCTGACTCCTGCATGTTCAAATAGCAGTCTGTTTGCTTTTCGTTACCCAGAATTCCTCAAGAATCTTCTACCTGAAATTTGAAGGAGGCCACATTGACATGAACTGTCCAGTTTTGCTGCCTCAGTGAATCTGGTTTTTGATGGAATGAATCCCCAAAAGTTCACATGTTGAAAACAACATCCAGTGTAAAATGCTGAGGAATAGGGCCTACATGTCCAATCCTATATAACTATATCTGTTAATCTGAGCAACAGATTTGACTATAAAAATAGATACTGTATCAACCATTGTTAATCAGCATTCTTGTTTTGAAAACCTGTAACATGTGTTGTTGTATATTACCCTGGTTCCATCTTTGTTTCTGATTTTTGTCCTTGCTTTTAATTTTTCTTTTTTTGTGTGTGCAGAGTCTCACTAAACAGTTTGAATTCGTAGTGTTCCTCCTGTTTTCAGTCTCCCCAGCACTGAGACTATTGGCACATGCCATAGCACCCAGGGGTGGGACCAACACAGCCTATGGTGCCAGGGATCGAACCCTGACCCCTGAGATTGCCTTAGCAAGCACTTAGTCCACTGAGCTATCTCGCTAGCCCTTGTCCTTGCTTTTGTTTTTATTTTTCAAAATAAAATTGGAAAGAAAAAAAAAGAAGTGGATAACACAAGAAGGGTCTGCTCTCATGAATGAACTGATGCTGTTTTCCTGAAAATGTGTTAGTTAACAGGGGAGTAGGTTTCATAAAGGACCAGGGTGTCCCTTCCTTTTCTCATCTTTCTGTCTTGTGTGTAGGTGTGCCCTGTCCTCCTGCCATCTGCCGTGGGATGACAAAGCAAGTAGGTGCTTGCCAGATGCAGGCCTTCAACTTTGGCCTTCCCAGAAGTGTGAGGGTTAAATCTCCACTCTTTCTGAATTACTCAACTGTTCTAATAGCATAAAACAGACAAAGACTTCATGGCACGAGGCTTCTACCCTCCTAATCATGTCTTCTACATGGGCTCAGTCATCATTCTTGAAGATTCTTTTCTTGGGCTTTTGCTGGTGTCCAATTCCTTCAAGCCACTTGAAAAATGTGGATTCCTGGATATTTAATGCACAACCATCAGATGCCCTGGACGCTTGTTTTCAGAGTGATGCCAAAAGGTCCAAGGCCTCTTCAGCAATCACTGTGCAGGAGACACTCCTGGCCCATGAACTCTCCTGTGACTTCCTTTGGATTTTGGATTTTCATTTTAGGAATTCTTAATTAGTGAAATATATACAAATACTCTAATTTTTTTTTTTTTTAAAGAAAAAACAAAGCCTAGCTTCCATGCCAAAGAAAAGAAAAAGCCCTAAAATCCAACTTCAAAATCTTAAACATTTCAGGTGCCCATGCTCTTGGAAAAACAACACTTGCACTGTGTTACAATTTTAAAAGTGCTGTAGCCATGATGGACCTGTATCAGGGATTTGTCCTTAGCAACAAAGGCAGGAAGCAGATAGTGGTAAATCTGCCACTTGGATGGGCAGTAAACTCTCAGGAAGGGTGGGGTCTAAGGGTGTGGAGGCGGGGCAAGGCTTGTATGAAGAAAAGGGGAGGGGCCACAACAGTTGGGGAGCACAGGAACAGAAAAGGTTGCTAATGGAGAGAGATCCAAGAAAAGCAGACTTTCTTCAGACAGTAGCCATCATCAAGCCAGGAGGAATCCCGAGGGACCCAAATGCTGAAAGACAGGTGAGGCCAGAAATGCTCTGGACAGAGTTACCCCAGTCTGTTCTGTGGGGCTGGTTTATTTTAATTTATTATTTATTAATTTATTTTATGTATTTGGTACATGGTCTTGCTATGCAGCTCATCATAGTGATCCTCCCGTTTCAGCCTCCCTAGAGCTGGGATTATGGGCATGGGTCACCACGTCCAGTTTTGGTGGTCAGGTGATCCTGGGGCAGGGCCAGCATGGCACACAGTACCGAGAGTTGAACCCCAGGGTCCTTGCGTTTGCCAAGCAGGTGCTTAGGCCACTGAGTAATCTCCCTGTCAATTAGGGTGGCTAATTTAGAGTATGTTCTGGAATGAACTTCTGTCTGAATGTGTTCCAAAAGCAGCAGAACCTTGTAGAAATGGCTGATACAAGTGTGCCCACTCCCTCAGAGTTCTGGTTTAGAAGAGTGTCCTCCTGGAGAGCTTCTTTTTAAATTCACTTATTTGAGTAAATAATATTTTGATACCATATCTGGTATAGGAGATACAAAACACTAGATGCCATAAAAGACACAAATTGAAAATATAGAATGAACACAGTGTGCCCCTCCCACTCAGTCTCTCTTCTACATTTCAGATGGTCATCACTGTTTCTAGCTGCTCATACTCTTCCAGAGATACTTAATGCGTGAAATAAGTCACTTTCTCACTATCTTACATCCTTAAACATAAATGGGGACATTCATATAGTCTGCTATTGTTTGACTTGAATGTGCTCCAATGACAAAGGTGTTAAAGCCCCATTTCCTAGAGTGATACTATTGGATGGTAGTGGGACCAACAAGAGGTAGGATCTAGTGGAGGTCTTCAGGTCATGGGGGAGATGCCCTTGCAGGGGACTATGCGGCCCCATGCTTCTCCTCTCACTGTTTCATTTCCCACCCACTTTTGCTCTCATGATAATGAGCTTTTGCTGTAAAAGCAATTGACCATGAGCCTTCAGGACTGTGAGGCAAAATAAATCTTTACTCTTTATCAGTAGATTATCTCAGGTCTGTTTCATTGAAAAATATATCCGATTCTGATTTCATTTAAGCATAGATAGTGCTTTCTAGTCATTATATATTCTTAGTGATTTATGTGCCTACCTCCCCTACTGGTGGGCAGTGAGGTCGCTTTTATTGTCTGGCTGTGAGAACAGTGGTGTTGTGACTCAACACACATCATTTCACACTAGAGGAAAGTACTGCTAAACTGAGATGGGTTGATAGAAGTGGAGTTGTTGGGTTAGTCGGCATCGGCATTTGATTTCTGTGAAGGTTACCTCTTTTGAGTTTTACCAAACAGTAAGTGTGACTTATCTATATTCCCTTATTAAAATTCTTTGTTTTTATAAAACTGGTAGAAAATTTTCCTCACTGTAGTTATAATTTATGTTTCCTATTATCCTGAAAGAAGTTAGATGTCTTGAAAGCATGCCTTCAAAATGCGTGTCCCATCTCAGTCTTTTTTGAAGCAGACAAAGGAAGAGAATAATAATTCAGAAAATGGAAGTCTCCGTGGGCTGGAAGATGATTTCAGTGTGTTCACTGTGGATGATTGTGTGCCTCTTCCCTTCTTCTCCTCGTTGGGGTACCAAACTCACTATATGGGTGTCAGATCAAATTTGCACCGCCTTGGTATAAAAGGGGAGCTTTTCCATACCTGCTCTCAAACTTTGATGTTTTCTTTCCTAGAGTTTGAAAGTGTTTTCTGGAAAGAAACTCAGTTTGAAGAGTTCAAGTTTCATTTCTTGTTAGAGTATCGCTGCCTGAAGGCCCTCGTAGTCTGTCATTTCCATGACTTTCTGATTTTTCCTGTTGCATTGTGTATCTTCAGGGAAAGGGTCAGCATGACACTGACTCAGAGAATGGTTAGAAAATTATGTGAGTTTTGTCTGGATCTGAATTTTTAAGAAGAGTGTCTCGACAGCTTACATTTGTGGCTGAATTTTTCATATTGCATTGTCCGGTATTAAATGTCAGTGAGTTACTGCACTTTGGCGAATGAACCTTAACTCTCTGATATTTACCAAAGAAATTCTGATCATTGGGTCCCCTGGGAAACATTAGTAGTATAATCTATATTATAGCCAATATTGAAAATTTTATTAGAATGCAACCTGATATATCAAAGTCACTAGAAAAATGAATCATTTTTGCAATTTGACTTTGCAGCCATTAAAATTTTCCATAAACATAGATCTATGCATCCAATAAAGAACATGCAGCATAAAGGCTTTTGTATGCTCAAATGTTTCAAATTTTAGGATAAAAGGGTTAGCAACAATAAATTGGATATCAGTGTTTCTTGTCCTGTCCCCTTAGGGATGAAAAATATTTGTTTTAACTGCTAACTTTAATGCTAGAAGCTATTGAAGAAAAATACCATTAGACCTCACTCCTGTTCTTTTTTCTCTCTTTCCCTATCTCTTCTTCCCTTTATCATGTGTTGAGCAGCTACCACATGCCAGTCAGTCACTGTGATGAAGTCAAAAGAATATACATTCCACAGACTTTAAGAGGATAAATTATTTTTTTTCTTTGAAAAATCTTGTTCACAACAAACACTAAGAAGGGAGCCAACACCCCAGGCAGAATAGTAAAACACTTCTTTATTATTCTTGCACAAAAATCCTAATCGAATTCAGCCATGATGCCTGGAATTCTATTGCTAGTGTTTCTATCCATTAGGTTTAAAGCATTGCCCCCAGAAAGTCCTCATATAAGAGAAAGTAAGTAACTGGGAATACATAGCACAAACTGATGTGCATGATATGCTTTTGGGGGCTGTAGGTATTAGACAATTAATCATCATCCTGTAGAAGTGCTCTCCCAAGGGCATGGAAATACCAGCTGGGTGACATCAGTGAGGGAGAGGATGGGCTATTTCTGGGGACTCGAGAGGATGTACAAAACAAGTGCCCATGTGTAGGAGAGCTGGCTGGTCCATTGTCTCTAGTCATTGTAGTGTCATCTTCTCCCATCTCTGTCTACCTCTGTCTAACACTGAGTTACATTTTTCACTTGTCAATATGGGAAACTACTTGTTTGAGGCATTTCATTATTTTGCCATTTTCATACACAGCTGATTACACAGCTGGGTAATGACTGAATTTTATAGCATTTCTAGCACTTTTTATCAATAATTTACTTACTGGTTTATCTGCTGGTGCGTCCAATAGATCATAGGCACCTTGGGGTAATGATCATGTCAGACATATCTCAGTATCTTCAGAGATTCTCCCAGTACATGGTACGTAGCACAGGCTTCATACTTGTTGCTTGAATAGGTGGCAAATGATTTCTATATCTTAGATCACTTCTAGTCAAGACTCAATGATATATAGAATTCCTAGACTATATGTCTTGTTTCTGAAGAATTCCATTTCATTAGCTATTTCTTGAGCACTTAATATCTATGCCATTTTGATTTAACCACCACTCCCATTACTAACAGCTTCATTTACAATCTAGTTTAATCTTCCATGTAAGCTAAGAGCTACATATTATGGTATGTTTTGATATATAAATTGAGTTGGCAAGATTAAGCAATTTCTTTGGAATTACACACTATTCAATATTCAAGACCAAGGCCATCTGTGTTCATGTATCTCAAAAACAGATGAAGAAAGATCCATTATAATGAAAGGGTACCCATTGGGGTGTTCTCTCATTGTGCTGCTGTTCCTTGTAGTGAGTTACAAATGTGACTGACCCTGTGGCATGCATGCATGTTCACTGCATTGAATGCTCTAAAAGGTTCACCAGAACTATGCTACACTAGTCATTGTCCCAGGGCTTGCTCAACCTTGGTGGTATGGATTTGAATGTGGGGTAGAATTGCAAGGCCATACTGCAATACTGGATTCAAACAGCTTAGATAATTTAGGCATTGTGTGAGATGAAATGGGAAAAAATTCAGGTAGAATAGTGTTGGTCTTTGGAAAAACACTTGCATAGGGAACAGAGCCAAGTAAACACATAGAGACCCAGAAGCTGGCAACTCAAAGAATGGCTAAAAGTGCAAAGCACAGAAGCACAATGCCACACAAACTGACACAAAGAGTACTAACATAGCCACTGTGCCAAGGAGCCTGCCCAGTCAGGGTTTCCCAATCTTCTTGTGAAAAGATTTTGGGGAGAGAGCATCTGGTCAGAGGGGTGGATTGTCATCAGCAGAGACCCTAGATGTTAGGAAATCAAGATTATATTCTGATGGGGCATTCTAGGAAATAGTCTTGTCTTCGGTTTGTTCTTGAGAAATATAAGTGATTAGCTCAAGAAAGGGCTCACAGTCATTGGGTGTAGACTCTGTGGAGGTGGCAGGAATCGTGGTTAAAATAATAAAGAAGTCTGTTGCTTTTTCCTGAAAAGGAGGTCAGATATGTCCATATAGAACAGTATCTTACTCAGAGACGCAGTTCCCTTCTGCCTTCCCCAGTGTGTGGATTCCACTTCATAATGTGACATAGCTGCATAGGCTCCCACAACACCTTTATTCTAACAATAGGGAGGAGAAAAAGGCAAAGAAGAATATACCTTGTCATTAAGCATAGTTCTTGGATGCTTTACCTAGAACTTCCTGGTGTGGCATATCTATCTTCAAGAAAGCTTGAGAGTTTTCCTCAGAGTGAACACATGTCTAGCCAAAACTCAGATGCTCACTCTTCCACTAAGGAAGAAAAGAAAGGGTTTTATAGGTCAGAATTCAGTCTTTGTCACAAGAGGCAAACAGAGAGAACCTCTGGGCATTCTTCGGGCAATAGGAGTGGGACACTAAGTTGACACTGGGATCTCACGGCTGGCTGGTTACCCTAGATCAGCATCTTAGGCCACAGTAGGAAATTGGAAGCTGAAGAGAAGGCAAAGGGGGGGGGGGAAGCTTGTTTTCTCAAGTGTGATATGTAATAAAAACATGGCTAGTGAGGGACTACCTTGGTTTTCAGTCACTTCTGAGAAATATTCCTCAGAACAGCCTCTGCAAAATGGCAAAAAGCATGGCTCCAAAGAGAAGCTTCCGTGAAGCTCATTTACCCAAGAGTGACTTCCAGAGGGTTAAGAAGGCTCTATGAGAAGTCTTAGAACCTTGAGGACTGTGGAAATGCAAGAGCAGAACCCCCCTTTCCAAGGCATATTCTGTTTGTCTCATGAAGCTTGTGGACTTCCCTGAACTAAGCCTGATAAGAAACTGCAGTTCTGTCCTGGTGTCATCTCTGGCAGGGCAAGTGACAGCAATCTGTGCCACAAAAGAAGCCTTGGTGGAGCAGCAAAGACAGCAGATGTGGAGGCTCACATTGAGAAAGGAAGCAATCAGCTTTGTATATAAGTTATTTGCAATCCACACAAGAGGGCAGAAGTAGAAGCCCAGAGTCAAACACAAATAGGCCGGATCATTCCCAGCATGCACTCAGACCTACAGGAGTAGGCTGTCTCCTCTTACAGCCTGTGGGTCAACTGCAAGAACACAGCCCAAGATAACTTGAGTGGACACTGGGTAGCCCTTTCCACAAGCCTCAGTTATTCAACGCAAAGATATATAATAAATACTATTCAAGCTAAGACATTTGATTCTTTAAAAATTCCTGGGATTTTCTTTCCTCGAGCCTGAAAACTATTATTTCAAATAAACCTTTTTCTTACCCCTAAAAGTTGTGGGAATAAAGGTATTGAGAGGAGGGACTGGCCTCACCAAGGAAACATTCTGCTTTTCTCTAACATGGGTGTGTCTCTATGACCTGCAGTCCTGGAGGTTGTTTTCCTTTGTAAAACCTACACACACTGAGCCGCATGGTGGAGTCAGGAGGGAGGGACAGAAGAACGGGCTGGAGGGAGCTTGTTTTTCTCTTGCCCAGGTACCCCTCACCTTCATCACGTGTTCTCTCACTGCTGTCTGTCTTTTCGCTATGAAAAGGCTGAATCTGACTGTCTTCTGGCTGCCTCGCCTCCCTCCCCATTTTTGGCGGCTCCTGTGGGGCTTTTGTGGTTCCTTCTCTTCACTGACTTAGCCAGAGTTTGTCCCCTGTCTTTTCCAGGCTTGACTGGGGTGCAGGTAGGGGGACTGCAGCTCACACCAGCAGGGGTCTGAAGTCCCTCTTCCTACAAATGCTCTGTAGGGAACTTAAACCTCCAGAGAGAGGCACTTCACGATTATAGTAACCTGACTTTATCAGAACAGATTTGTTCATGGTGGGAATTAGGGGGAAGGGGCAAAGCAGCACTCGGCCCCGTTCCCTCTGCTCATCACTTTGTACAGGCCTTCCGGATAGAACACAGATGCCTTAGCCTCTTTTGTGTCTGCAGTCCTGGGGATCTAAACTTGAGAGAGAGAGAGGGCCAGCCAAATAGCTTTGTAGATTAAAGCACCTGCTTAGGCAGATAGGCAGACGCAGGGAACAGGTTCGATCCGTGGCGTGGCCCGTAATCCCAGCTTTTGGGAAGCTGAACACCTGGAGGTCACTACGAGTCTGATCTACATAGTGAGACTCTATAGACCTGGTAGACCCTGTCCTAAATAAAAATAAAAAATAAAAAAAAACATACTTGCGAGAGCATGTGGAAGTCCTGAAAGACTCTCTAATTCCTGTATCTGAAGATTAATACCACTACATGTATTTCTAGGACAACTTGATATGACCTCGTAAACATTACCAGTCCTTCCCTAGGGACACAGTTGCACTCAAAAGCATGTCTCACGCGCTATGATAATTTGCCCCCAAAGCTATGGAAAACTAGCAAAAGGAGAGACAGAGAATTCACCAATGTATAATTTAAGTCCAGGCTGATATTTATTAGATTCATAAGCTTGAATTACTGATAAAGAGAGAGAGAAATAAGCAGAATTGTCACCAATATTAATAATGTGCGGCAAAAGGGAGAGGCCCCAGCACAGCTGGCAAGGGTGAGTAAAAAGATGCCTGCAACTATGAGGATGGAAACGTCCAGCAATGTCTGCTCAGGGCAGCCGGGGTACACTGACGTGGGGTCTCAAACCTGAGAATCGTGCTCCAACACCTGATAGCAGCCACCTCGCCTCCCTGGGCTGGGGAGTCCAGATGGAAATTGCTTCAGAGGACAGCCTTTCTCATGGTAGCCTTTCCCAAACACAATGGCTACTAAACTGCAAACCGTGGATGCAAGGAGAAGGGTTTTGTGGATGAACCAAGCACAATATTCAGTTGCCCAAGGCTTCAAAGCAGAAAACAATAGAGCATTTATGGCCCAGGCCTTCTGGAATCCTCGCTGGAAAGCACTGGACA
Organism: Ctenomys sociabilis; assembly: GCA_004027165.1. Lineage (NCBI taxonomy): Eukaryota > Metazoa > Chordata > Mammalia > Rodentia > Ctenomyidae > Ctenomys > Ctenomys sociabilis. The sequence goes on along the minus strand of PVKA01000100.1, from coordinate 91,677 downwards.
GGGCTGCTGCTGGCTGCCCACCTCCACACCCTGCTCCGGCCTCACACTTCTTCTACTCTCAAATATCACACGTTGACATGAGCAAAAAGCTTATTTCTTTCTTCCTCACTGGGCAATGTGGTATTTGATCTTACAGTTGTTCACAGAGTAAAGCTTTACTTTTTTTTAAGTTAAAAAAATGATTGTATGTGTGTGAGTGTGTATGTGACCACGTTTTGAACCCAGGACCTTGCAATGCTACTTGCTAAGCAAGCATTATGCCACTTAGCCACATCATGAGCTGTTAATTTAATTTTTTAAACAAATTAATGAAGTATCTTGGAGTTGGTAAGCTCTCCTCCTCTTCTTTAGCCCTGCCTCGGCAGCACTTGGCTGTTAGGTCTGGAATAGTTTCAAAACCCTTGAGGAACCCACTTCTGTAGAGCTGCATAGTTTCCAGTCATCAATGTCAGCAGACATAAACAACGTATGCAGCACTGTACCACATAACCCAATTAGAGGATGTAAATAAAGAGCTGTTCTGTGAAATCAACTGGGTGGATAAATATACTATCAAATGTTTTACATATGTGCATCTTTAAATTCATAAACACATCTGTTTAACTTACACATGTACAAAGTTCACACACAAGAAAAAGTTGGCAATATTGTGTTTTCCACCCAAACTGTTTAAAGAATGCATGTGTTTATATGTGTAAAAAAATTAAGTGCAATCTAACATGACATACATTTCCATATCTATGTTTTTATGTAGAATTCAATTATTCACCTTAGTCTTCATTTGCATTCACGGTCTTCTCAAGCAATATTCATAAAGGCTGATTTGGTTATTTACAAAGTGCGCTGGACCTCTGCTAAGCGTAATTGTGAGTTTTGTGGGATCAGGTTGAAGCAGAGCCCTGACACAAGCTCAGCTGTCTCCTGGGCCAGCTCCTTGCAGTGGGCAGGGAAGCCACAGTCAACCAAGGTGAGGGAGTCTCAGTGACACCCAAGGCTACCTCTGCTGGTAAATATTAGTGTAAGCTGGATGCACTACCAAGAGCCTTCAGTCTTGTTATTTCCACAGAGGCCACAAGGATGGCAGGAGCCAGTTTGCTGTCAGACAGTTCAGCACATCGGTTCAGACATGGGATGCGGAAGGGAAGATGTGTTAATTCGCACATGTACTCCTTTAAAGTCAGCACAGTCTGTGGTGACAGTTTCTGTCCTGATGCAAAAGAATAAACAGTGCAAAATACCTTTTTTAAATGCTCCAAGTAGTCAGGCTATGGTAGGTATCTTAATAAACAACCATAACCACAAATACCTTGGTAACTGGGGCTGTTGAATGCAAAATTATCTCACGCACACAAAGAAAGTGACACCATGAATTCTGCTCACTAGGCTGCAACTCTCTAGCACTCTTAGGGTGACATTTACAAGCACAGTCTGAGTGCCCTGGCTCTCACATTTATTCTTCAACTTAGGGAAGGAATCAAGCAAATGTCTGTTATCTCAAAGTCCTAGGATAGGGGGGCTGGGGAAATAGCTCAGTGGCATAAGTGCCTGCCTGGCAAGCACAAGGTCCTGAATTCAATCTCTGGTACTGCAAAAAAAAAAAAAAAAAAAAAAAAAAAAAAGAAAGAAAGAAAAAAGCCCTAGGGTGTGATGGGCCCTGCACTGATCCCTTGGTCCCCAAAACCCAGAGTGGGTGTGTTTTGTTCCGGACAGCAGAGCTAGTCAGTGATTGTACCAGGTCTAGTCCTGCATCTAGTTCAGTAATCTTTTGATTTGCTTTAAACACTTTTTTGGAAGGGCAGTGTTTAGTTTACAGAAAAATGTTATGGCATTCTTTGTCACTGCGCACAATACCCAACACCCCAACTTAAAGAAGAAGTTTATTTTAGCCCATGATTTTGGGCTAAATGTGGATTTAACCCAAGTCCACAGAACTGTACTTGGCTGAGTCCAAGGCAAAAAGGCCTGGATGGAGGAAAGATGCTTACCTTATGATAGCCAGTGATCAGAGAAAGTCAAGGGAAGGTCCAGGAAGAGAGACAAACCTTCCCAGCATGGCCTAGTAAACTCCCTCTTCCATCAGGGCCACCTTCTAGCAGCAAGTCAGATGTCATGCCCCCAAAATCAAATAATCTTTCAAAGACGTATGGCTTTGAGGGTTGTCTTAGTTACTTTTCTCTCATTGCTGGGGCAAATACCTGACACCCAAAATGAAGGAAGGAAAGGTTTATTTAGCTCACAGTTACTGTAGGTTTCAGTGCATACTCAGCTGGCTCCAAGGCAGAGTGGCTCATGGCAGAGGGAAGCAGTTCATGGCAGTAGAAGGCAGCAAAACAACAAGAGCAAGAGGGAGGCATAACAGCAACAATGGCTGCAGAGAGAAAGTCTGTCTCTCTTAAGTTGTATTCAGGCTATTAGCCCCAGGCTGGGTGTAGCGCTCACACCCATAATCCCAGCAGCACTCACACCCATAATTCCATTGGATCATGAGTTAATCACAAACTCTAGAAGGTGCCCCGGGGGACATCTAGATGTAAACCATAAGGGTATTTTGTATCAAAACCAGAATGTCACTGCATCTTCTTCTTCTCCTTTCTTCTTCTTCTTCTTCTTCTTCTTCTTCTTCTTCTTCTTCTTCTTCTTCTTCTTCTTCTTCTTCTTCTTCTTCTTCTTCTTCTTCTTCTTCTTCTTCTTCTTCTTCTTCTTCTTCTTCTTCTTCTTCTTCTTCTTTCTTCCCCTAACTTCTGATGACCACTGATCTCATTGTCTCATTCCTTCTACAGGGACTTGACATAAAATGTGAAGACTGAAAAATCTAGTTTTAAAAGTGGTTCCATTTGGCAATGTTTGGGCCACAACATGCTTTCTGTATGCAAACTCTTTGTTTTCAAAAAACTTCTTTATTCTACCTCTGAAACACGTATGAAATAGCATGTCCATTCCAAAGTTCATTCTTTTATCTCTTATCCTATTTAGAATTCTTTTTACCTAGTTATGAGCCAAGACATTCATATCCCACCTCTTCTCTGAAGTAAAGTACAGTGTTCTCAACATGGAGAGAAGAGTGGTGTGGTGGAAATGGTTTGAACCCTTGCTTCTCTGTCTTACTTCTTTACTCTTAGAGACATTATAGCACTTCTTGGAGTTTAGTTTTCTCTCTGTAAAATGGGTTAGGGTTCTGTACACATGTCAGATCACTGTGAGGATCTATGTAAAGTGCCTAGAACACTACCCCCTAAGTAGTTGATGCTCTTCATCTCCTCTTCTTCCTCTTCCTCCCAAACCTAGAAATGCTTTCTCCATCTTCCACATGCGCATCTGTGTCCTTGTCATGCCTCCAAACTAGAATATGTGTGTGGGGAGGGGCAGGTGGTGCTTGAGCCCTTCAGAAAGCACAGCGCAAGGAGCAATCTTTTTTTTTTTTTTTTTTTTTTTTTGCAGGACCAAGGATTGAGCTCAGGCCCTTGTGCTTGCCAGGGAAGTGCTTATTCCACTGAGCCATCTCCACAGCCCCAAGGAGGAGCAATATTTTTGACCTGCATTTCTTTAATTTTAAGTTGCTGAGGCTCAACAGCAATAATAATAATGTTGACAGAATCTTGTCCTGCCTAACCGCTGTGTCTGTGGGCATGTGCAAACATTTCTAAATATCTCTTGTGCAGGCTGCACTCTGATTGGGTGCTCAAGCAATCTGTGAGGGGATGTCTGTCTTAGGCAAGTAGAATATCTGAAAATTCACCTACACTTTACTTGCTGTTACTCACAGCAAAGAACCCAGGGGAGGACAATCCAGCATCCATCCTGGCTCTCCTTTTGGTTTGATTCCTACTGTGTAATATTTTAGTAAAGATAAAACTCAAAAAGATCAATGGTTATCAGAGGTTGAGGAAGGGAAGCAGGAACAGGTGGAGATTTTTCAGGGCTGTGCAGTATCATGACAGTGGGTAGAAATCTCTTAATGGTGAACACATTACTGGGAGCAGATCATGCCAAAGAACAGTAACTTGTGTAGAAGCCAACCCCTCCAAACCTGGTGGCATCTGAATTCAAGGTATAAAAAGAACACAGCTTTATTTATTTATTTATATTTTTGGGTAGAACCAGGGATTGAGCTCAGGCCCTTGCACTTGCCAGGGAAGAGCTTATTCCACTTGAGTCACCTACCCAGCCCCTACACAGCATTATTCATTCACATTTCTTGATCAAAACAGAATGGGCGCCTCTAAGACTCAGCACGTGGTTTCTCTGCAGGCCACAGAAGTGTGTGTCAACAATCTTTTTCTATCAAGAGTTAGATAAAAAAGTATTTTAGGCTTAGGGGTAATATAGTCTACATCACAAATACCAGGCTGCTACAGAGCAATGGCTATCCTATATAAACTAATGGGTATGGCTATTTCCATAAAAATTTATTCAGGGGCATTCAAATTTAAATTTCATATAATTTTCATGAGTCACAAAATATTACTCTTTTAGTTTGTTTGCAAACCATTTGAAAAGCAGTCTGCAGCAAGCAGTCATAGCTCACTGCTGTACAAGTAAACAGGCAGAGCTACGGTAGGCTGTAGGTGACTGACTCCACTTAATAATATTGAGAAAACTGGCTTTGGTGGTATGTACATGAATCAGGCTCAGCTCTTTGGTGGCCTAAAGGGGAGATGATGGAAGATGAACTTGGTACTCCTTTGTCTCACTGCTTTCATTCCAAACCTAAACCTGTAATTACCCCATATCACATCAAGTTAAATTGATTATTTGTGTAATGTTTCTCAACCCTGGGACTGTTGACATTTTGGGCTAGCTAATTCTTTATTAGGGCATCCTATGCATTTTAGCTTATTTAACTGTAACTCTGGCCTCTGCTTATTAGATACTGGTAACATATCTTTCCCATTTCTTTTTTCTTTTTTAAATTTGTGTATTTGATTCAGGGTCTCCCTATGTAGACTTGTAGTGATCCTTCTGTTTCATACTCTCCAGCGCTGGGATTACAGGCATGAGCCAGCACTCCTGCTTTCAGTGGCCAGCAGGGTAGTCCCAGGCAGGGCCAGCATAGCACACTATACTAGGATCAAAGCCTGGTCCTTGGGCTTGCCAGGCAGGGGCTTAGGCCACTGAGCTATCTACCTGGCTCTCTCTCCCATTCTGACAGGTCCCTAAGAACTGTAGACACCCGCATGCACCAAGCTGAGAACCAGCCTCAGAATGATAGGAAATTCAGGAAACACGAGCAACCAGCTTGCTAGGATAGAGAAATATCGAAATGTGTGTGTGTGTGTGTGTGTGTGTGCACACACACATACACTCAGGCATCCTGGGATAGAAAATAGGATAAAGGAGATGCAACTTACCCTCTCGGTGACAAATGTGTAACCACAAGTACTGATTTCCCTGAAGAAAGCATTCCCTCAGGGAAAATTGCTGGTCTATCTTAGTAGAGTGTTTCTAATTAGCAAGTAATCAAGTCAAGCTCCCAACAAGTAAAGAGCGTTCCATGCTTTTAATAAGGACTTTATTCAAATGACAATTAAAAGATCTAGAAAAGGAACCTCAGGAATTAAATGCTTTCACTTGGAAGGTTAAAAAAAATAGAAAGGAAGTTAAAAAAAAGGGGGTCTTAGGGAGACCACAGAACTGTTCAAGTTCAAGGGAAAAGTTGCATGGATAGTGTCAACCTGGATTTTCAGCTACAACATGCCAAACCTGAGGGGAGTGATGATGCAGAAAAGCTCAGTGCTGTACTGGGCCTGCGCCCTGGTGTATTATTAACAGATATCTTTGGTACAGGTTATAGTTAGGACATGTCATTTAAATACACAAAAATGCACGGCCTGACTGAGAAGGTTGGCATAAATTTTTATGATTCTGGAATTGCTCTTTGGCATTTCAGATGAAACTAATTTAGAGAAGTAGAAGGACATATATAGGTTACTTCTGCCATGGAAGCAAATGAATTCATTGTTGGCATTGCTGTTTATGCTCTATAGCAAAGCAAATGTTTAGGAACAAAAGTCAGCTATTTGCCAAGAATCTCCCTCTCATACTTATCCCCCTCCCCATCAGCATTCAAATCCAACCTGAAGTAACCAAATCATTTGCCACAAATGAGCTTGTTTTTATTTGCCTCAAAAATCCCATTAAATAAAATTTACATTGTACTAGCACACAGATCATTTTCCAGAACCAGAATGCAGTTCTGTCTCCTTGCCCTACCAGAGAATCTGAACTATTTCTCTTTTCAATAAATCCCTACTCCCTGGCCTGTATTGTGCATTCCACCACATTTTGTCTGCTGGTCTTTGGATTCTGACTGTGTCATTTTAGTGGTTGTGCTTTTGTGTCTCAGGATAAACACTGTAGAGTTGGAGCAAGTCAAGAATGCCAACAACATGCCATTAAGCCAAACTTGTCACATGCCAGCATCCTAACCTGCACCTACTCAGAGTTGACAGGAGCATTTTTTTCCTAATGCATATTTGAGTCCTGATTGACCATCCACCATATGGCAGGATTATCCTGTGGGCAAGTTTATTATTAACAACTCACAGCTGGAGTTACAATAACTACACATGGCTGTGACATTGTACTAATTGACCAAGACAAGCCTGAGATCAAGTGCAGAAAGTGGCCACCACAAATTAGGGCAAGAGCAAAAGGAAGGTTTAGTGGGGGAAAAAAGTTTCACACTAGAGATTTCTACATTTTAAGACCCAATTGGTAGGAGAGTGGGGAGAGGGATTGGCAAGAGAAGGAGAAAGGGGAGTAGGTGAGTCACACAAGGCATTCTTTGGAGCTTCCATTAGGCCTTTATTCAAATGAATCATTTTAAGCAGGTCACGTTAATGAGAAAGAAGCTACCGTACTTAAAGTCAGATTAATCCTGCATTTTGAAGCACTCAGACAATTAAGTCACTAAATCCAATGGGTGCCTTCCGTGCATATTTCCTTGTCTAATCCTGCTGTCACAGGCAAGGCGAGGCAGTGCCTGAGAACAGTGTGGGCTGTGTTAGCTCTGCCACTTAGCATTAAAGTCAAAGAAGCTGCATGTGGAGGGGACCATGTTTGTCTGCACCAGGGGCTAGGGTGATGGGGGCGGGGACAGCTGGGTATTGTGCATGAGTTAGCTGGCTGCCGATGCTCCCCTGGGGAAGGCTTCTGGAAAGCTATGAAATGTGAATAGGCCGTCTGTGCATCTCCCACTAAATTTCTTTCTCAGATGTTTCCAGCCAGTGTGACTCGATTGAGAAATGACGAGGGGAGAGCAGAGGATGAAGCCAATGAGCTCAGTGTCTTATAAATCAGCAGCACAGAGCTGCAGCGGAACCGTCAAGCCAGGGAAAAAGCCGGCTGCAGGGCAAGCTTGTGAGTCCTTTTGAAAACAAAACCTACCCCTTGCCTTGCTCTCCAGAAAGGAGAGGGCTTAATTAAAGTTCACGGAGGAGTGTGGAGTAGAAAAAGAAATATGGTTTGCTAAGCAAATAAAAATGAAAAAACTGAAGGTAGTACGTATGTAACAGGTCCCAATTCTGATTTTGGCTTGGGCCAGAATTACAAGTGGGGTCATGAAAAATGGCTAAGTGCTGTCAGGAGTAAATCCTGTCTGGAGGCCCAGTAATTCTTTGTGCACCATAGCAAGACTCCTCAAATAAACCTGTTTTCTACAAATATTATTATCCCTATTTTGTGGACAAGGAAACTGAGGAGAAAACATTTGCCCAGGGTCACTCAGCCACACATATAGGAGATCTGGGCAGGCTCTCAACTGGTGAGGTCAGGCACCAGTCCATGTTCCCAGTCACTGTCACTGGTTCCTCTTTAGGGATACCACAGACTCCAAGTTAATGACTCCTGCACTAGAAATAGAGCAATAGGCAGGTCTTATTCAGACCTCTCATTTTCTAGAAGTTCTGTTCACCCTATGGCTCAAATGTATAGAACTTCTGGCCCTAGAATAGAATTTAGGAGGGCTCAGTTCGATTTCCAGTGGCTGTTTTAAGTCTTCCAGATTGTACTGTTCTCAGGCACATGCAAATTTAAGTTAAAGCCTTGTGCATCAGAAAACAAGGCCCATGGTCCAGGCCTTGTTTTCTGTGATTGTGGCCAGGAAAATGATTACTGAATTTCCTGAATTATGCACAGTGCTATAACATTGCTTGAATGACCGTGTTTATTTGCCTGTTAGATTTTGTGGCATCTGTTGAGTTCACAAAGCTCCTATTGACTGAAGAAGGGGTTTGTTGATCCAGAAAACTGTGATGGGCACATGAGGCAGCGGGAGCTGGAGGACCCCTGGGAAGGGCCGAGATTTCTCATCTCCCTCAGCAATTGTCAGCCAACTGGCTGCCACCACGGAAGCTGCAGAGGACAGCTGAGGTCTGGGCGTGAAATTGATCCCTCTCTTTCCTGATGTGCTCACTTCTTGACTTTGAAAGAAAGAGGCCAGTGTGGAAAAGGGGTAGCACAGAAAAGGAGAGGTAGCAGGAAGGAGGTGGAAGGAAGGTAGAGACAAGTGGTGGAAGAGGGCTAGAAAGCTATGGGCTGAATTCATCTGCTATTCACGTGGGTGATCACCCTGCATGCGGCAATGCCCAGGGACAGGCATGGCCCAGGGAAGGCCACACAGGCAAGTGAAACACAGTCCAGCCCTTGGAAGTTAACCAGCAAGCCAGACCTCTAGCTACATGAATGTTAGAGGAGCCCTGTGAGTGAGGAACTATAGGACCCAGCGGAAGGGTCCCTGAACTCTGGCAAGTTGGGAAAAGCTCTGCCCTAGGTGAGCAAGATGAATAGCATCTCTGGTGCTTGGCTTCTTGACCTCAGAGAGAAGTGTAAGTCAGAAATACAGGTAAAGAAGGGAGAACCTTTACACACATGCTGATAGTTCTCTGCACTTGCTGCACTGATGCAGCGTGATACCTCAGCAATCCTCAGGCAGATGGAGCTCAGCCTTTACTCTCAGGCACTGTGGAGCACAGGGAGTGATAGGCCCTCTGCTCTTTTTTTTTTTAAACATTCTTAACTTTATTTTATTTATTCTTTTTTGTTTTAAACAATTTATTTTTTATTGAAGAACAAATAGCAATGAGATGGTTTCAAATCAAATCAACAGGACAGATTCAACAATTAATACATTGCAAATTGTTTTCGTAATGGCTTGCTATTGTACAAGGTGCATGCATGACACTCCACTCACAGACACCATTAGACCAGAGGTCTCCAATCAATGAATTAAGAGAATGTAGCTATATACTTATCTTATTTTTTTAAAGCTGAATTATAGGATAGTTTCAATAATTAATACTTTCTACCTTGTTATCTTCCTAGTGGTTGTCCATAGTACTAGAAGCCGACATAATAGCTTGTCCAACCACTATTAGTGCAAATATTGCTTCTCATAGAATTATGCAGAAGTATTGCATGTTTATCCTAACTGTACTGTTTATACAGATACATCATAGTTCTTCCTTTGTATCCCCCCTTTTTTGTCTAGACCTGTCAAAGATGGGCTCTCCATTGTCATTAAACCATTATAGGTGCCTGAACTCGGTGACACAATCAAACACAGTCCTGCAGTTTACAATAGTGAGTTATCTGAAGAAGTTGTTAACTATAGCCATTTACAGCTCAACTTATTATTATGGCCCCAAGTCATATACCTCATTTTTATACTTTTCTGCTGGATGGTTAAAACCAAGATAAAGGAAGACCTGTATAGCAAAAAATATGTAGCTTTTGTATCTGATAAGGTCAGTCAAGTCCCCTTGGGGTTTATCTTGTAATCACTCTACAGATCCTTTCTCTGTATCATCCATGTGGACGAGCCACAGCCATTGCTTGACCAGTTTGCTCTCTGTGACAGCCTGAGAGAAAGTTTTCTGTCCACGTGACTCTCCCCAGGCACACTATACATCATCGATCACCTTCCTCTGTGGCTCTGTAATCTCCTTGATCTGAAAATCTGGGGCTCAACTGAGTTCCATGATGTTACAGTACAGGTTCTCCTATGTCCTGAGTCTTCGCTGACCTTGAAAGGCTAGGACCAAAATGTTGGATGACCTTGTGGCCCTTCTATTTCTCCAATTTTTGATCTGTGAACTTAGGTTGCTAACCATCCAGAAGAAAAGCTGATTAGCACCTTGCAACATATGCCGTTCAGTTTGCCCTAACTATCTGACTCAATTGTTTTTAGTTGTTGTACATTTCTATTTGTATTTCTCCTTTTGACTTCTTATACTAGGGAGATTATATGATATTTGCACATGTGTGTCTGGTTTATTTCACTTATGAGTAAATGTTCAAATGGCATCCACTTCAATATAAATGCTTCAAATTTATCATTCTTTATAGCTGAGTAATACTCCATTATATAGAAATATCACATCTTTTCAACCATTCTGCATGTGATGGGCATCTTGTTTGTTTCCAAGATTTTGTTATCACAAATTGTGCTGCTATAAACATAGGTACACATATATCACTATGATATGATGTTTTCAGTTCCTCTGGGAAAATTCTCAGTAGGAGGATAGCTGGCTTGAATGGGATTTTCAGTCCTAGTTTTATGAGGAGTCTCCACACTGATCTCCACAATGGTTGTGCCAGTCTACATCCCCACCAGCAGTGGAGAAGTGTTCCCTTTTCGCAAAACCTCTCCAACAGTTGTTGTTGGTTGATTTCCTTATGATAGCCATTCTTTCTGGAGTGAAATGATATCTCAGTGTTGTTTTTATTTGCATTTCAGGGATGGCTAGCAATGTGGAGCATTTTTTCATATATTTATTCGTTTCTTTAATTTCATCCTTTGAGAAGTGTGTATTCATCTCAGATGCCCATTTCTGCATTGGGTCTTCAAATTTGAGGGCCCTAATATATCTTAGAAGAGCTGCAGCAAAAAGGAACTGAACACAACAGCTAGATCCAGGCCAGGCATAACTAGATAATCTCAAACTTAATACACTGGTACCCAAATCTCATTACGCACTAAGGTTATAACTGCACCAAAGCTCTACGCCAAAGGTCAGAGGTCAATGTTATACAAAATGACAAAGACAAGGATAAAAATGCAATCTCAGGCCTTGAGTCCACCAATAAATGCAGAGGACACTAGCTCAGCTGTAATGAATGAATTAACAGAGACAGAAACAAAGGAACAGCAGCAGGAAGGTATAGAGGAACTCAGACAAGAATTACAGCCTGAAATAAAAAAAGAAATATTTGAATACATAGCATCTGAAGTAATGAATCAAATCCAGAAACATCTGAGGGAAACTGATTTCAATGCCCAACGAGAACAAGTGCAGAGAACACTATTCCAGCTGTATGAATTAACAGCGTCGGAAGCAAAGAAACAACAGCAGAAAGGTAAAGAGGAACTCAAAGCAGAAATAATTTCTGAAATAAAAAAAAGAATTCTTTGAAATAGTAGCATCTGAAGTAGAGAATCAATTCCGGAAATATATAGAGGAAACCCAATTTGGAAGAAACTCTGCAGTAAAAGAATTAATAGCTCTAAAGAAGGCATTGATAAAAAAAAATAGAGGAGATCAGAAATATGATGGAATCTTGGAATGAGCAATACAGAAAAGAAACAGATCGCATGAAGCAAAGTCAAAGAGATATAGCAGAACTAAAATGTAAATCACAAGTCTACAAAACTGAGTGAAAGTGAAGAGTTTCAGATCTTGAGGACGCTGGTGCAGCTAGTGAAAAGGTCAGAAAGGATCTCTAATGACAATGAGAAAGCAGGAAAAAATAATCCATCACCTGCAAGATGACACCAAGATGAACAATGTGAGATTAATTGGCATAAATGAGAATGAAGGAGTCAATACAAATGGTATAAAAAATATGGGCAGAGGTAATCACAGAAAACTTCCCAAATATGAGGAAACAATCCAACATTCAGGTAACCAAAGCATACAGAACACCAAATAACTTCAACCCAAGTAAAAACACACCGAGACATATAATAGTCAAGATCCCAGAAATCCAACACAAGAATAATGTCACAAAAGCTATTAGAGAGAAGCAGATCACATTCAAAGGAAAACCCATCAGAATTACAGCTGACTTCTCTAGGCCCTCTGCACTTGCTCCTTGCTGGGGACCCCCTGCCCTCCCTGACACAGGGAGCTCCAGAGGGGCTGTGCTGGTTTTCCTATCATCCAGACAGACAACAAGGACCTGAGGGATGTAGTGAACCTGGAGAAGAGATTTATGCTCAGCTACAAAAGAAGGAATTGAAGGCTTAGAAAAGAAGAGTCCATTCTAGGATAGTTTGGATTTCACTGGTATCCAACAGTGTTCTGGGTTTGCTATGACGGGGCTAGCAAACAATGTGCTAACTTCTCTGGAGCAGAGGACCACATAGCAAAAGAAGCTGGGAAGAGACTGGGCTTCCCACTCCAGGACACCAAGGCACGGGCTCCTCTCTTCCAGAACAAAGGCACAGAACCACTGGCAGAAGCCAAAATTTAGGTCCTGGGGGTCCAGGGCTTTGCTGTCTGAATGGAAGTCGGTAAGTATTTCAGGTAGAACTAAGTACTCACTGAGCTTTGAAGCTCTCTAATTTGTGTGGCAGGAGTGATGTCTTCCCTGAGCTTTGATTTAATCAGTTGCGCTAGTTGGTGAGAGAATATGATGGCGTCTCTCCGTCATCCCACATGCCCCCTCCTCACTCATCTATGTGTTTACCATCGAACTTTCCAAATATTCTGTCTTTAATGTTAAATATACCCTGAGAAACATGATACTTTAGAAATACTATATTTCAAAATAACAAAATGAAAAATAATTTTCTTTTTTTTAAAAAAAGCTTTTCAGTGGATTAAAGCACCTGTAAGCAGGCACAGGGGCTGGGCGTTCAATCCCCAGGCCTGCTGTGCTGGCCCCATCCCTGGAGCACACTGAGTGACAATTGAGACTGGGCATGATGGTACATGCCTATAATCTCAGCTCTTGGGAGGCTGTAAATAGGCAGATTACTATGAGTCTGATCTAGTAGTGGAATGAGACCTTGAACACACTGTAGACCTGCTATTTCCTAATAAAAATTAAAAATTAAGAAACGCTTTCTGTTAGAAACATTTCAAACCTTTATCAACAGTAGAGGACATGCCTTTTGAACTCGTGGCCCTCTGCCTTTGAGTTTTAAAACCAGCCATGGTGTGAGCTGGTTACCTCTCTTACTGTTCCTCTAGAGGTGCTCCACCCCCATCTGCTGGGTTATTTTGAAGCAAATACCAGATATCATGTCCTTTGACTCCTATACACCCCTATATGCATCTTGATATCATATAGGAACTTTTAAAAATATATCATTTTAATGCAAAAAATAATTCCCTAATAATGTAATACTACATCTATAGTCAGCTTTAATAATTTTTTTCCAGTTGATCTATAAATACTTGTTTACTAACAAACAGGAAAAATATATACTTCATTCGTTTATTTCATTCTTTCAAATGTCTTTGCATCTGTAGGGCTGTATGGCTTGTATCTAGATGGCCCCTCAAAGCTTGACACAGTTGTATGTGGGGCTTTTCAGACATGGCTGTATCTAGAGTTTGTGATAACAGGATTGATTTATGGTGCAACTCTAGGATTAGGGATGCTGAGATTAAGGGTGTGTGTTACTAATTAGTCCACTGATTGGTCTAGCACCTACCCTCAGCTGTGTGGTCCAGGTAGAATACAAACAGGGCCGAAAGAAGCTGCCATTTTCCTTTTGCCATTTGCTTGCTACTTCATGGCTTTGCTACCTTTTTCCCATGCCATGAACTGCTGCTCCTCTGCAGTATCTATGTGTCATGCCACCCTGCCTTGAAGTCAGTTGTTTATGGACTGAAATTTCTACAAACTGTGAGGTAAATGAACCTTTCATTCCTTATCTTGTGGGTGTAGGGTATTTTGTCTCAGTAACAAGAAAAGAAACTAAGACAAGGCCTTTTCTCCATTTCATCTTTCTTTGGCAAATTATTTTTTTGAGAAAATTAGGTGATTTGTGTTGCAGAATCTACCACATTCTTCCTCTTTCAACTTCTAGTGGAATAATACATCTAGCCCATGATAATCCTTGGCTAAAAACTTTTAGGTGAAAGGCCAATAGGAAACTTCATAATGAATGATAAGGCTGACATCCCACAGCCCAATACCTCAAATTTTCCTGTCAAAACATCACCTTCTGACAGGAAAATTTAACTTGCATCCAGTTGAACCTTCATCTGTGGCTACCAGTTCAGGGGAAATCCAAGGGCCAGGTCAAATGAAGAAGCCTATGATAGGTTCTCTCTCCCTCATTTTAGTGTAGGAAACATTTATTTAAATTTTATTTGATTGCTCTGGTATTAATAGACACTGTCCAATGGCACTTTCCCCAAGGGTCATTGAGACAAGGTTGTATTTATCTCTAAATGGATTCAGTGAAGACTGTAATTGTTCTTTCTATTGCTTGCTTTCTGTAGATTTTAATCTGTTTCCTAATGATCACTGACTGTCCTGTAATAATTTTTGCATGCCTTTGTGCTTTTTCTCCCTAGACTTCCTCTTTGACCCTAATTGTGCTCATATGTTCTTTTTATTTAATTGCATATTGAAGAACCAAACATCACCCCAACCTTTTCAGAGTTTATAAAGCCAGGGTTATAATGGATCTATGTGGAAGTTAAAGACTCCCAGTAATAAATTCACAAATCAGAGTGGTCAGACTGGACCAATCATCTTTGAAAGTTTCATTTATACTTTTTATCTCTCTGCTTCTGTGATTTTCTGTCTCTAGGACACTCTGCCTCTGTTTGTCTACCTCTCTTGTCTCTCCTTTTTTCAAATTCTTGATTACAGTCTACATAGCTGAAGCCTCTGGAAAAGTGAAGTGTGACCCAATGTTACAATACTGATCACAGTGAAAAACAAGTTTGATTATAACTTGAACCAATAAAGTGTAGCCATGTCCAGGAAAGCTGGAAAAATTTCAAGGTGGAAAAACCCAGGACTACTTACAAAGTGGAAAGTTGGGTAGGAAGAAACCTGACCTTAAGGCTACATGAATATAACAACCTCACTGTTGGCATTCCCTTCTCAAACACCCTCTTCCTTTGGATTCCCTGACCTGACCTTCTTTCATTTTTTTTGCCTACCTCTTGGAATACTCCACAGTCTTTTTTTTCTGGCTCATCCTCCTCTTCCTGACTAGGAAATATTGGAGAATATCAAGACTTGATCCATTACCTTCATCTCCTGCACATTCTATATCTCCTCCATGCTTATGGTTTTAATTATTATCTATATGCTGATGACTTTTAAATTTATATCTATAGCCTTGACTCTCCTCTGAGCTCCCAAACATAAATCCAATTGCCTATTCAACATCTTGACTTGGCTATCTTGCAGCACTTCAAATTCTGCATGTCCAAAAACTGAACTCATACCTTCTCCCTCAAAAGCTTGTCCTCCCCCAGCATTCCCTCTCAGTGAACAGCACCGGCATCCAAAGAAGAGCACGTCAGGCCCTTGGCAGCCAGCTTCAACACCTCCCTCTGTCTCTCTGCCATATCCATTGAATCAGTAAGTGCTGCTGACTCTCATTTCCAAATCCATCCTTGTCTCTGCATCCTTGCAGATGCCATTGTGACTTGAGCTTTCTCAATCCCACTTCTGCATTACCTCAAGAGCCTCCTACTCACATTTTCTCTGTATCCAAGATGTTCTGCAGCCAGGTTTCTTTATAAAGGCATTCATATGGGTTTCTAAAGCCCCAAATCCTTCCCATAGTTATAAGGCTCTGTCTTATCTATTCTCCACCTCCTTTCTCAGTCTCATTTCAAAATCCTTTTCTTCTTCTTCTTTTTTTTTTAAATTTAGTCATACAGGTCCCTACCAGTTTGGGCCTTAGGATCCTGGCACATGCATTTGCTTCTGGCAGAACTAGTCTAGGCTTTTGTCCTCTTTAATCTGGTTAATTCTTCCAAAGCTTCCTGAACCTGCTTCTTTGAGAAAGCCTTCTTTGGCTGCTGGTCAGTCTACTTAATGCATGTTCACAGTCTTTGTTTTTTAATGGCAAAAATTAATAAAATGTAGTTTTATTAATAGTTCAAGATTCAAAATATTGAAGAATTTTCTTAAGGCCTAGGAAGTGGTTGTCTGGAAACACAATGGAATATTCTCACTTCTGTAGCAACTAGATCTTGTCAAGTGTGAAGAGTTCCATGTCAAGTTTGCTTTCTTTTTTTTTTTTTTTTAATCTTTTATTTATTTTATTTGGTACATGGTCTTGCTACACAGTACAAGGGATCGAACTCTGGTCCTTGTGCCTGCCAAGCAGGCACTTAGACTGTTGAGCTATCTCCCCAGTGCCAAATTTGTTTTCTAAATGCTGATAATGAGTGGAATGAGTTGAGAAAAATAACAAGGTAACTCAAGGGAGGACAAGTAAGCCACTTAGAAAAAGATTAAAGCACTTGGGGATTATAGAATCTCACAGACAGTAGACACTTGGGAAGAAAAGATTTTAAGTTTTCACATTTCATAAGGTTATTATAATGCACATAGCAAGAATAATATTTTTCAACTAGCCACAGGCTACAAAAGATTATATTTTGAGATATAGTAGCTAGGAGAGTTTGGCTCAACAAAAGAGGGGTCTATTAGAGATTTGAACAAAGTACAGAGTTAGCACAGCAGTGCCTTAAAACAGAAGGAGTGACCATCTACTTGGTGGTGCAGGTGCCAACCTGCTTCAGGCAGAGAGCTGGACCCCAGTGCACCTGGCTAAGGTTGCTTTGAATAACTGATGGACTGACTGGATGAATGGATGAATGAATGAATGAATGAATGAATGAATGAATGAATGAATGAATGAATGAATGAATGAATGAATGAAACTTGCTCTCTGTTACAGGCTGTCATATTCCTACCCGGCCTGGCATGGCAAAAGAAGTACAGAGTGGCATGTGTCCCCAAGTGGTATCACCTGATCACACTCAGTTGGCCCAGCCTGGCCCCCAGCTGTTTCCATTTTTCTCTGATAAACTGTTAGCCAACAGTCAGCTCTGGGGTGGGAAGTGGGGGAATGAGTGGAGGAGAGGGTGAAACCCCAGGTGTTTTCTAAGAAGACAGGACAAAGTTATTCCTCAGGACTAACACTCTTCGTTATCCTTTCTGCCTGCAGATGTTCTATTTGGAAACACTTCCAGGTTCTCTTGTCATGCTTAAGATAAAATGAGTTGTGTATTTAAGGCACCCACCACCCAGTCATCCCCAGGGATATAGCTCTGATGCATATGGATGACAGATTGGGGCCTTAAGAAGATTCTAAAGTTTGCTGGTCATGTGTCTTCTGATGTAACCAGGCCTCTCAGCTTTGCTCCATCAAAAATCGAGAAAAATGATAATAATCAGAGGTGTCAATTACTGAATTCTTTTTGTATATGATATAAAATTTAATCACCATGACAATGTTGTAGACATTGCATTAAAATGCATTTTGTTGATAGAAAATTTACCCAAAGGTCATCATTTGTCCAAGTTCTATAACTACTAAGTAACAGAAACAGGGTCAAACCTGGAGTTTTATGACTTCAGTTAACTATTGCAACATGTGCAGAACTTTCTTGTGTGTTAGCCACTCATTAAGCCTCATGGAGTAGTTCAGTTTTGCAGGCAAGGAAACTGAGGCATGGACCACACAGCTAGCAGGCAGCAGAGTACCAAAGCTCAGCAACCTGCCTTAAAGAGCTTGCTTCCCAGCCAACACCATGTGGTGAATCAGTCCCCTTTCTGTATTGCATAGACAGCTATAGTTGGCAAGATACCAGTTTTACTGCAACTATCTGATCTCAGCTTTCCATATTTAAGGCTGTAAAGTCTTATCTTTGCATAGATCTTCTGTTGTTTAAGCAGCTACAGTCTCCTCACCCTGCGAGAGTCCTTTCCTGAAAGTTATTGGCTGGAGGTGGCAACACTATGGCTCCAGTTCATATCTCTCCCCCTGAGCTGGACATTCCATAAAGGACACTCTGTTCTGCAGGGCTGTCTCTCTGGTGCAGGCTTTGATCTAGGAAAAGATGAGTCTCACAGCAGAGTTGAAGCTGTCTCCCTGCTTTATTTAAGAGTCTCCCTCCAGGACTCTGTCTGCTTCTGGGGAGGACAAGACTCCCTGCCAAACATTCCAGCTCCTCATGCTGGCTGTGTGGCCCACCTACCTCCTGCCTTTTCAACAGCTTCTCTGGAGAGAGGGGTGTCTCATAACCATTTGGAAACTGCGAAAATTTCCTTGGCAGGATGAATGATTGACTTGCCAACATGTTCTTGCCTTTTGGAGTTGCCCTCTAATTTTTCCAGGTTTGATTCAGTAAATCATTTCATCTTGTGTAAACACTGGGCTACAAGTACAGATGATCTCAAAGGCAAGGATTATGTGCAATCTTATTTGGGAATCTGTCCCCCTTTCAACAGATTACTATAACCTGAATTTGTGAATAAAAACATTCTTTAGTACACATAGAAGCACAGGTGGAGAGAAAGCAGAATATGTTTCTTTTTTATGTGTTTTGTACAGGGTCTACAGGGTTTCACTACACAAATTAGACTCAGTGAGCCTTCTGTTTTCAGTCTCCCAAGCTTTGGGATTATAGGTGTAGACTATGCTTCTACCCCAAGAGTCTTTGGGAAAAGGAACTCGTCTCTTTATTGATAACTACTTTCTCATGGAGAGCGTTTGTGGCCCTATTCTACCTAAGGGTCCATGAGGCAGCACTGTGGTAGGAGGGGGCTGTAGTAGAGAAAACTGAAATGATTGAAAAGAGATAAGTAAGCTGGAGAATGCCATTCACTTGCTTTCTACCATTTCAAGGATGTGGAGCTCTATTGTTTTCCATGTAGGCCAGGGTAATGGTGTTGGGCCTTAGTCTCTAAAGTATCACACATTATAGTTCTGCTCGTCTCCGCTTATTCCAACAATAAGAGAATCTGTTGAAGGCAGGTTGTGATGAAGAAGGGCCCCATCCACAGAAGGTAGAGTCTCACCAGGGAGAGCATTTCCTTGACATCTCTCTCCTCTTCCTCAGCCTGTCAAGGGAAGGAGAGCCTGTGTTCAGTGACCATGTACTTTTGAAATGAACATTTTCCAGTGCTGAATTTAGAAACTATCTTACTGGTTTTTGGAGTGAGGCAGGAGTTCCTACCTTTTATCAGATCAGTACCTAGGACAGAAGACCTCATTCATTTTGTTAGAGCACCCACAATTCAGTGTGACCCAAGATGTTTAGTATATGCAACAAAATGCTACTTTCCTTTCCTTTCAGCCTTCTTCTCTCTCCCTTCCTTTCAAAGTGAGAAAACCTTCTTGTTGAACTGCATCCCAGGAATGGAATTTTATGTTATGCAATTAAAGTTATGGTGATAGAATGGTGGATTTGATATGTGTGGAGGAAAAAGAAAATGAAAACCTGTAAGTTAAGCACTCAAAATGCTATTTTATTTAGATCTTACAGAATTTTCTCCTTCCCACTGGTGAGGGAAGAGAAACTTAGAGATGCAAGTACTATAAATATTTCCAAGCTTTCAAAGTCAAAAAAGAAAATGTTCCTTCCAGTTCTTGGTCACCTTCCTTATTCCCTAAAGGACCACTGCAGGGACTTCCCATCCCTCTGTCGGTCCCCTGGCTCCAGGAGGAGACATAGGGCTGTCTTTTGATTTTGTTGCTGTTTTTCAGCATTGGGTAATGAACTGGGCCTCCACACTGTGCTTCTACCTATCCTCCTCACCCAACCCCAGACTTTTATATTGTGGGAAGGCATTGCTGAGTCACTAAACTGCCCACACTACATCCTTCTGCCTCAGCCTCCCATAGTGCTAGGATTACAGACACAAGGGCCTTCACACCTTGGTTTTAGATCTGGTCTTGAATTGCGCTGTCTTGTGAGTGCTTCAGCTCTGGTGGTCATTCATTGTGCAATGTGAAGGGAAATAACTGAAATTCTTTGTAATTCAGTTTCTTAATCTGAAAAAAGGGGGGTGGCTCTACGTATACTCAACTCATAGGGTTTTCTATTACATGAAATGAAATTATTTTTCCTAGTGGCTTAAAAACAAAAACAAAGACGCTTTCTTATTCTATCTGGAGCCTGCTTTCTGGCTAGTTATTAATTCCTTTAGCATAAAATTACACAGGATACAACATGGAGATTCGTATGAGAGGAAAATTAAACACATATGAACATGACTAGAAAGACAATGATAAACGCATTTCTTGGCAGTGTAGGGAATAGCTGACCATGTTTCTTTCTCAAATTAGTGATTCAAAGTTAAGGAGCCAAAGCTAAAGTTTCTGAGGAATTACAGTGAAGCCCAGTTCCTACAGTCACCAGGTACAAAAAGCTATCAAGAAGGAACCAGACAAAGGCAATGTCTCTGGAGCAGCTGATTCCATCACTGTGGTTACCATAGTCAATTTTTTAAAAGGGGGGATTTTTTCTTTTTTAATTTTTGCTGGCTCAGCCTTCACTGAGGGTGGGGCTGGTGTGGTATGTGGTGCCTGGTATCGAACTGCAGTCCCCTGCACCTGCCTAAGGTTGGCCTAAGCAGGTGCTTTAGACTGCTGAGCTATCTTGCTGGCTCCAAAGGGGGGATTTAAAAAACACTCAGTTCTATTAAATGTTGTGTGTTGTGTGGCCTCAAGAGTGAGCTATGATCACATTGTGGAGATGTGTTGAAATGTCACACTGGGCTTCATGACCAGGAACAATTATTGTGTACCATTTTTTAAAAAGTGAGCTATGAAAAACTATCCTAAGCCAGAAAAAACAAGTTTCTGTCTGAGGAGGGTATTCTTTAAAACAGTATTTTAAAAAAATAACTGTTATTAATTATTGGACTTTGAGCATTTTGAATTTTCCATTATGTGAAGGGTTTGCAGTCTCTTTGCCGAGAGTAATGAAAATAGTGGGAAAAAAAAGCCAAGAAAGTACCCTTTTGTATAAACTCCATTTATTTCCTCACAATCAGATTCTGTTTTTTCTTGCACCAAACATGTTGATGGAAAGAATCCATCCTGGAGATGCCACTCAATTAAAATTTTCTTTGAAATAGATGCAATATTTTTCTCCTAGATTGTTCTTTAGTTTATGGGTTGCCTATCTGACTATGTGTCTGTCCCCTGGAACTGAATTTTAGGGGCATGGCCAGACAGGAGACCCCTTAAATAAAGAAAATCTCAGCAATGAGATCATTGCTCCCTGCTTATGGGTTGGGGTATGGTGGGATTAATGAAAATGAAGGTCAGTCCTTTCCCATCTCCATGGGGGTCATGCTGTCTTAGTTTTGATCATTTCTCCAAAATTAAGATTTTTGGCATAAACCCCCGTGTCTGTGTTTGGCTGGCAGGTTTATGGCTGACCAAATAGTGCACTGGCCAGTGTTCTGGTTGGCTGCATGTTTATCCAGGCTGTTAATCAGAGTGGGGAGGGGGCAGTGGAGTTGGGGAGAGCCTGTGAGCTGGAGTGGTCCTGTTTGCTGTCGTGTGCAAGGGCCTGCACTTTGTTACTACAAATTACATAATGACACATTACATTTCAAAGTGTATTTTTACTTCAGGGAAAATTAAACCAATAAACAGACAACCCTGGTGGAGAAAAAGAAAAGAAAAGGAAAGGAAAAATAAGATCCCTGGTTTCCAGATCTTCCTCCTGGAAAGGTTCTTAATTAAATTGTAGCTATAAACAAATCTTTGTTTTATTGAAGAGAGCCATCGTGTATAAAAGCTATTTTTAAAAATTAGGATGTGAACATTTGCCGGACAAGGGTCTGGTCCGTGTTATATATTTTATGATCTGTGCAAAATGAAAAGGTAAGCCTGTGTGGTGATGGTAGATTTTCAATTTTTGATCACTAATCCCTCTCAAATGTTGCTCCTTCCTTGCTTGACTGGAGCCTGTACACACAGGAATTATCATAGTTTTTTCCCACATACTATTCAAGCAAAACTGTTTAGCGCTAGCATTAAGGTG
Organism: Ctenomys sociabilis; assembly: GCA_004027165.1. Taxonomy (NCBI): domain Eukaryota; kingdom Metazoa; phylum Chordata; class Mammalia; order Rodentia; family Ctenomyidae; genus Ctenomys; species Ctenomys sociabilis. Next base: position 69,679 of record PVKA01000100.1, on the reverse strand, counting down.
CCAAATTTGAATTTTGGGCCATGTGGGAAATCGGGTCTTTTCTGCCTACTTTCTGCATATTAAGCAACTCTGAAAGTTAAAAAAAATCTGACCCTCTAAAATCAACTTCCAAACCTATCACTGAATACTTATGAATTCAGTATTGGTTCTTCTCCTTAAAGTGTTGAAATTAAGTCAGCATCCAAGGTTAGAATAGCTTTTTGGGGTAGTAATCATGTACATTTATAATTCAGTTATGCATGTATGTATGTATGTGTGTATCCAAACTTTCTTCAGCATAAACTATGTTATCTAAACAGAATGTGCCCTTACCCCTTTCCTGAAGCTAGAGGAAGACTGAGAAGGGCACTTATGCACTGGATTTGAAATGAATTATTTGATCAAAATATGCTGTTACCATAACCTTCTGGCCCGATATTCACTGGATTTGTTCAGGTGTTTGACTGCTACCATGAAGAGCAGCAGCCCAGGAAATGGCTGGATGAAATATTATCCTGATTATATTTTACAAACACCCTGTGAGCTTACATTTCTTATGCACTGTTATTATGTGACTTAAGAGAATTTATCAATATAGTTCACACAATGAGAAATCACAAGACCAACTGAGATAGACTAGGTCTTCTAGTTCAGTGTATTTATTTTTGAATGAAAGATATTTACTTTTTTTGTTTCACATCTTCATTACTGTATACTGGTTATATAGATGAATGGGTTTTCCTTTGGTCAAAAGAAACCTCCACCTCTCAGATGGAGACAAATAATAGGGTTTTGAAACCTAGGGTTAAAATTGCAGACTTTCAGCATGGTTGGAAAAAAGCAGAAGGATAGCAGAATACAGAAGAAATATATAATGTAGATGGAGCATTTGAGACAATGTTATTTGCTAGCTGTGCACGCACTAATGTGTAAGTCACTCTTATTTGACTCTATAGTGAAGAATGCTTTCCCTCTCATGTCAAGTTCTTAACAGTGCTATTTGAATAATTACTTTAGACTACTTTATTACTGAGTTAGGAACCACTGTGTAAGACATTATTACGGGACTTGACCTAGACTATAGAGGGAACAAGAAAAACCACCAGACTTTTTCAATGTTGATAAACTTGCTTCCACTGTTACCAAACAAAGAACAGCTTGAAGTGAAGTCAGGTATTAATTCAAGCCTTTCATGAAGTTAATTACTAACTTAGTAAGAATGCTTTTGATCCAATAAATAGTCTAGGAAACACATAGTAAGTGAAGAGATTCTTGAGATTAGTTACAGTGTTTTATCCTAGTATCGTGGGTGGACAGTGCTTATGGTGATAGGTGGAGGGAGAAGACACATCCAGACTGATTGAATGCATGCGTACAAGTGGGTGACGTAACAACAGCAGCAGTCACAAGGGTTTTCCTCTCACTCTTCCTGACTGTATGTTCGCAATTTACCCAGGTTGACAGTGACTCTTTTACACCCATTTTGCCACCCATGGCATGGTTAATGTCAAAGTCCTTGAGGAAGTTCACCATCAGCTCCACAGCTCCTGTACAGAAATCCAGACAGGAGAAGACAGAAAGGTTTAAGGCAGAAGGAAGGGTAAAAGTTCAATTCCCTGATGGAAATTCAGATTTTGAAAACATAATGAAAAAGAGTAGTTATGGCCCTTTCTCTTTCAATTTTGAACTTAATTCATAAAAAGTTTTTGTATCTATTTCCATCCGTCTATTAATCATCCAAACTTCCTTCCACTCCAAAATTCATTCATCCACACATCTGTCTCTCCCTATCTCTTTTCTTTTCATCCTTCCCTCTTTTTTTTCCAGAAATAAAACAGGTACTAATACAAAAATCTGCAATTAGATCTTACAAGCTAGTATTAGTCTTTTTTTTTTTTAACTAAAGAAGGGTTGAGATATTCTTCCTGGCTTGACTATAACTTTCTCATGATATTTGTCTTTAATATGATATGTCATAGAACCTTTTTGAAAATGTTGTTTAATGGGGTTCAGGGAAATCAAAGTTCACTTTTACAAAGATAAAATAAACATATTTGATACGGACTTAATGGTTAATTTCTGTGAATGCCCAGGGTCATATACATGCAAATCTATTTAAGAAACTTTTAAATTTTAAATGCTGCATACATATATAAAATACATGGTTTTAAAATGCTCCTTAAAATTTTAAAACATATATTTATAGTGAAAGCCAGAGAGGAAGAACATTAATATGTATCATAGTAGCATGCAACCTAAAATAAAAGTTTTCTTGAAAGCTTAACTGGCTTTGCAATGAAACAAACTAATGAAGTGACATTTTATGCAAGGTATATGGCTACAGGTTCAACATAGAGAAGTGCTACTTAGAATATTTTCCTGATAATGAACAATCCCACAGGTTTACTGTATCATATTTGGTCTCTTAAAAATCATGAGGCTCATTGTGAAAATGCTTGCTTAAAAGGGCATTATTAAGTCTTTATCAGTTCTGAGCATTTCAGACCTCTGCATCCAGAAATTTCTCAATTTGACAGAATAAGAAATGCATTTACATGGCCTAAGCTCTTAAATTGTCCCTTTCAATTAATGCCCCATCATGGAGCAATCTGGAAACCATTACTCAGTAACTCTTCATTATAATTGCTTGCAGCTGAGTATCCAGCCCTCGGTAATATAAGAATAAAAGAAAACTCAGTTAGTAACAAGTGCAATTGATTCCATTCAGAATTCCCTTGGTGCTTTGCCATGTTTGGCCTGCATAAGAGGAAGCACGAGGTCCCCCGCCCCACTATTGGGGCCAGGAAATGAATTGGCAGACATAGATGGTTTGTGTGGTGTGCGCCTTCATTTTTCAGCTGGTCCTTGTTAAAAATGAGACGGTGGGACTCCTGCTTTTTCTCCCACTGGCTACATTTTTTTTGAGGGCTTTTGTGGTAATAGATAAAACTACAAAACTTCAATTTGCTATATACTAACAGCATCCAGAAACTGTCACCTTCCATGGCCATAGCCCATCCAGAGACTTACTCCTGCCAACAAATGGATTTTAGAATTTATTCCCCTCTACTTTGATCCTGTCTTTATGAGAGCACAGTCCCTGGTGCCTTGTGTACAGGTGGAGAGTGTTTATGTGTTTGGAGGCTATCGATCACCAAGCTAGAAATGTAAAGATCTAAATGAAGATAGATGAAAGCATGAACATGCAATGTGGGAAACTCCCTCATCACCATGTACCCGTGAAAAATCAAAGACTCGGCTTTTGAAAATGGTGGAGAGAGATAAGGAGATGTTCCATTGCTCTTTCACTTCAGAGGCAATGCCACTCCGTGCTGAGATTGAGGACCAGTGTCCATGCCCAGGCCCTCTAAACTGGACCATCGGCACAATCAGTCCCTAACCTCTTGTCTCTCCTCTTGCCTAGGTTCAGGTGACAAGGACATTCAACTTCATAAGTTAAAAATAGGTAAATTATAAAATGCATTTTATTTTATTTTTTATTTATTTTTTTATTTTTGGCAAAACCAGGGATTGAACTCAGGCCCTTGCACTTGCCAGGCAAGCACTTATTATACTGAGCCATCTCCCTGGCCCCTTGCATTTTAATTATAAAATGCATTGGTGCTCAACACAGAAAAGTTGAACCCAATAAACCAACCTCTAGGGGTTTTTAATTAATTTCCACTCTTTGCTTTGTTAATAATGGAGGACCTTCCTATTCACCCAAAATAACATTCCATTTTGATTTGATATGGAAAGATTAACTCTCCCATGTCCAAGGGAAATTTTTGTAAATATGTTAGTTTATTTCTTTTATTTTTTTTTCTGTAAATATTTTTGGAGAGGAGGTTGACTTTTACTTTGGTGTGAATATTCTGATTTTCCTACTCTGTTAAAAATTATAAAACATTATTGCTAGAGTTATTAATCATTACATCTTTTAAATGCCACATCAGGATTTTCATATAAGATAGATGCAATCTTGGGCTCTTGAACAGCAGAACACTGAAGTCAACTCTCGGGGCCTCCCAGCAGAGGGCTTGGTGTCACCCACTCTGTGACCTGATGCGGGAGTTTGACTCCCCGCTCTGCCAGAGCCCAAAACATCCCCAGATTCACCAATGGCAGTGATTCAGGCAAAATACAAAGAGAGAATCTTTCCTTTCAGAAACAAGTTAAAATGAAGACTTCGAGGCAGTTTCCACGTGGGCACAGAGGACTGTGTTATTCTTTGTGTGCCTGATTTAACGGGTCCCTCTGATATGAGACAATCAATATGAGACTGTGTCAATATGAGACAATCAGCTATTATCTTGAATTTGTAATGATTAAAAATAGTGAGTCTCTCCATTACTGTGTTCAATGTTTCTCCAGTCTCGCCTTTTGTGTGTGTGTGTGTGAAGACAAACAACTTATTAAAATTCAGATTAATAAAAATGTTTGACTTATTAGAAAGAAAGATATGTGGCCAAGAAATCAGCTGATATCAAATAACCTTGCCCAGTGACTCTGAGTTCAAGCCCATTAACGATATTAGAACAGCATTTCCCATCCAGGGACACAGGAAACTGGCTCAATGGTTGTACAGTTCTTTTCTAATAAAAAAGATACGTGCAGTAGCTGTGTTTCTATGTTTGAAATCATCAGTCCTTGAACTCTGGAGAAGTCAATGGCTGAAGGGGCACAGAGGTCCTTGCTTGTCTTCCAGTTCCCCTCGTTGAGAGCTTGCTCTCTCCTTCATGGGAACCTGTGGGGGATGACCCCTGTTCCTTGCTAAACCAGACACGGCTGTCTCTAGGCTACGTGCAGGCTTTTTGCTTTGTTTGAGGTTTTCAGCACCTTTATTCAACCCCACTACAACAACCTCAGGCAGTGTTTAAGCAATTCTTCTTTTTCCAATCAATCAACAGATCTTTCTTGAGGTCTAATTGAGAAGAATTCTCCACCCCTGCCTAGTACTGCTGATTACTAATGTCTGTGACCAATTCTCAGCTTTTAATGACTTCTAAAGTTCTTCTCTTTTCACTGAAAATTATATCTAGCAATGCTGAGTAATTTAAAATGCAGAGAAGAGGTAAGACAGACTCTCATTTTTCACCATACATGGAGTTAAATTTGTTTGTCTATGTTCCTAGTGATAAGTTCTTAATATGGGTTGTTCTGTTTTATTACTACACATGGGAGTCCTGTTACTGGCCAGTGTACAGAGGGACAGAAGGAGTGTACCTGTGATATCCAGCCCTCAGCAATTTGTAGAGGGGTAGAATTACTGATGGAGCTGCAGACAGGTCCCCTGGGCATGCACAGTAAGATGGGTTTGGTTAGGCCAGCGAAGTATTTTTAAAATTTTGAATCGGGTTCATTATCACAGAGCAGGGACAACTCATACAGAGGTATTTTCCCAAGCTTTGCTTGAATCTGGCTGTGGTGGGCTCCATGTTGCCTGGCAGCTATGGGCAGGAGAGGGGAGCAGCAGCCCTGTCTCACAAGGACAAGTACCCTTCAGTTTGTCACCAAGGATCCGGCCTGTCAGCGCTGCTCTTCGGTACCTTGCTGGTCCCTGCCTGCCCTTGAGTCTGAGGACTCTGCCATAATTTCAGGACTACTCAAAATTTCACAATTGCACTTTATTCCTCATCAGTGACAAAACTCAGTTCTGTCCTGTACCTACTTGGGTGTTGACTGCAAACTCAGACCTTCATGACTAACTTGAACTCAAATGTCACTCAGGAGGGAATATCAAGAGAGGTAAGAAGGAGGCCTTTCTCCATCCACTGAAGGAGCGAGACGGCCTTTTAAATTTCCTTTTCCTGCCCCCACTGGCTGTGAAGATAATAATCAGAAAAAGGAACATGAGATGCCAGCCCAGGGTGAAAAGAAAGAAGTAAAGCCAGAAGCAGAACAAATCCTCAAATACATCTTAAGCAGTTAAATTGCAGGGGGCATTGTAAGAATGCCACAGAAATGCTTCCAGCGATTTGAACACAAGATATTCCTGGCTAAGCACTCCACAAAGGCTCTCGCTATGTGATGGAACTGCTGTGTGGGGCTGGTGGGCGTGTGGAAGATTCACAGCAGAGAAATTCTGACAGACTCTGTGTGTCTTCTGGAATCCAGGTTATACTCATTTAGAACAAGGGTCGAGCCCAGGGATGGTAGTCTTTCTCAGGAACGATGACCAAATCAAATCTGAGAACTCTGTTGGTATTATAAGTTTTCAGCACTTACCATCTATAAAAGCAAACAAGATAAAATTACACTCAAAATAGTAACAGTAAGGGAAAAAGGTCTCCGAGAGTTTACATAAAAAGCAAAGTACCCTAAAGACCATGGTGACTGCTAACTTACTGGGTTCCTGGCATCATACAGTCATTACTCCGAGAGAATCTTTTTCCCAGTTCTTCTGACATTTTGGTGTCTGCACTCACACACATTTGGGCATGCATAAGCCACCTGAGTCCGACTATGCATAGCGCTGACATCTCACAGTAGGTAACAAATGAGACAACACCAGAAAATTGCTTTGTCCAGCTCAGCAAAATCAAACTCCCCAGCTGTACCTCCCAGGTGACATGGAAGGTCTGTAGTGAAACTATCAGTCCCAGGGGTGTACTAAAAATGTGCTAAAATCTTTCTGGGCCACCTACTAGTTGGGTCTCTGAGCTTCTCACAGTGCATGGCTAACTTCCTGTAAGGGTCTGCTGAATTGTTTAAGTATACACTCACGGGTCTGCAGTGACAAGGGAGCTGTGATTTCTTGGTAAGTCATTGGTTACACCTTTTCCTTTCGGTGTTTTCTTAGCATGTGTTCCTCATGGTCTGTCCCTGGGTTCTCCATACCAAGATGTCAGGAATGAGAGCACCTTGGCAGCAAGCCAGCAGTTTTTCCATCCCATGTCTTCATCACCCAACAATGATGGAATATCCAAAAAGGCTGAGTGTTAGTCATGATACCCAACACCCACTAATTAAGTGAGCAGAGCTTTATTTTGGCTCATGGTTTCATTCTATCGTTCCTGGCAAAAACAGGATGGCACAAGGGCTCAGCCTCTGGCATGCAGGAGACAGAGAGGGAAGGAAGAATAGAGAAGATTGCACTCTTCCAGTACACGCCCTCTGGAACCATCCTCTAGCCAGGCTCCACCTCCTCATGGCAAGCTGATCGCCTAAAGAATATAGAAACCTATGGTCCAGTCACCTTCCAAACGCCTGAGGCTTTTGAGGGATACTACAGACCTAAACCAGGACAGGCCATAAACACCACTGTGACAGAAGCTGTCAGGGAATTACCAAAATGTGCGTCCCCTTCCTTAAGCTGACACACTCAAGTGCACTTTCTAACCCCTAGTGCAATGAAGTGGCTGAGTTTAGCTTTGAGAGGCATCAGCAGCACTGACTTGTCCCGCGTTCCAGTCTGGCCTCATAAGCATGCTTATGCTCACTGCCCTGTCAGCTTATGAGGACAGGAGTGACTGCTAGGACAACACTAGGGGCTTTAGGAGTTGCTTAAGGAAGATGCTACACAATGAGATTGAAAGTTCCTGGATCCTCATGAGAAGCGTAGCTTCCCAGTAAGGAGCAGCCTCACTGGGTTGTGATGTGGATGAAAATGAACTTCTCCTTTGTTGAATGATTAGAATTTCAGGGATCTTCTGATAAAACATCTAGCATTACTTTAAATAACACAGATATTATTTGGGATTTACTGATAAAAAGAAGTGATGTAATAAGACCCAGCAACAATCATTGGTCACTGAAGAATACAATTATGAAGAGCAGGGAAGAACCAGTCCTCACAAATCCTCCACAGTCTTCAAGGCAGATCACCCTGTGGAGCAGCGACATAATATCTGTTATGTATCTGCAGGGCCCACCATGTGTTCTGCAAAACTGAAATGTCCATAGCTTGGAGAGACTGACATCTCTCCAGGCAATGAGATACCAGTAATCCTTGCAGAGGCTCGCTTGGGAAACTCCAGAGGCCCAGACTGTAAAAGTCTCGGAAAACCTTGCAACTGCCAAAGAAGGCAGCCCAGAGTCTGTAATTAGGTCCATTCCAAATTACAACCTTTATCCATACTAAGCTGGGAACAATAGACAGTATTTGAAGGTGAATGTTATGTTAATGACAGGGTAGTACACAAAATAAAGTTTTGGAATATATTTGCTATAACAGTCATAGAAAATTTTAGGGGAAATCATGCTTTCACAAAATTCAACAAGTAGGGAGGAAACTAGAGGTATGAAAGATGTAAAGACTAGAATTACCCTGGTGTTATAACTGTAGAACATTCCTCAAGTATTTCCTAAGTAATTACGTCTCTGTACAGCTGGATCTCTTTGCATCCCTGGGATGGGAATGGATTTGCAAGAATGCTTTTCTAGAGGCCACTGCGCTCCTGGGAGACACTGTTTACAGAAACCGTCACCAAGTATGTGTTTGGGATCATATGAACCCCTCTCTACTCTCAGGCCCAGATATGGAAAACTAAAGACACAAAGGAGTATGCCACTTTCAAATACTGGGAAAATAATCCTCTTTTAAAAAACATTGTCATTTGCTTAAATATAATCACATTTTATATATAAAATTATATAAGTAATTAGATATGGGACTATTATTTTGTTTAAAAATTCAAACAGCTAGCCACAGAGCTTTATTCTCAGCCAAAACTTTAAAAAATACTTTTAGTTTAAAGAAAGGAATAAACAAAAACATGGTATAAAATTTCAAAACAACATTGTAGGAGAGTAAAAATGGTTAGTAAATCTTCTAGGATATTTTTGGGAAAAAAGATAAAAATTGAGACTGAAGTTTCTTATAGTTTAAGGGCTTAGAGATTCTGTAAAAAGAGGTACCACTGGCCCTGAGGAGACCACAAATTGAGTCAGTTTGTTCAATGGCATTTTCTTTTCACTATGTGAACTGCATTCCTGTCAGTCCTTTCACTGGGCAGATGACACTCTTACATATGTCACCTCCCAAAGCTAGGGAATCACACATGTGGCCTTCTACCTAATAAATATCTGTCTTTTCCTCTTTTCTCTGCAAACTGTCTGTTTCTACTTCCCTCATCGACTGTAATAGTCAATGGAGATCACACACAAAATATGTTTTCATCTATACACTCTTAGCATGAATTTTTTTTTCTTTTCTTTTTTTTTTTTTGTGGAACCGGGGATTGAACTCAGGCCCTTGTGCTTGCCAGGGAAGCACTTATTCCACTGAGCCATCTCCCCAGCCCCTAGCATGAATTTAATATTTAAATCTTACCTGTAATGAACTATGTTAACTAGTGTCTTCAAAATATTTCACAGATGTATAATGTTTGTATAATATACACATAGAGACCTACCATCTCCTATGTGTTCTGAGAGTTATCATCTGATGAAAGGTTACTGCACCACTCAGAAGATGTTCTATCTTTCTGTCTTGTGTTCGGAGCCTTAGAGATGAGACATGTGCTATTTACTCAGCTATAGGTCTCTTTGCTGGGTCTAGAAATGTGTACCTATGAAAATGCTTAATTTATTTCAAAGGAATGAAGAGTACTGCCCTATATATTAAAATTGTGAGTATTCTGACAAACTTAGGCTCTGTCGGAAGAATGGTAGGGAAAACTGAAGGCCAGTATTAGCAAAAAATTGAAGGATTCTTAGAATTCTTTTAACATTGTGAAAGACATGATACATTCTTGTACAATCTGGGAATTAGAGCAGTAACAGAATGATGTAAAGCTAATGGATAGTATGGTCAGAGATGCATACTATGGTTAGAGACAGATGATAATTTGGAGACTGGAGAAAATGAAACTATGCTGCCAATCATACAAGAAATACAGCACAGCTACACATGGAAAGGGAGGTAGAAGAAGTTCTTGCCACCCATCCATAAAATACGTTAAGATATTCTCAGCGTTCTCCCCTCTACCCCCACCAATAGCAACATTGCATCACCAGAAATGTGTGTTTTCAGGTCCATCCTAGACATACTGAATCAGATGCTCCTGGAGCGGGGCCTCTGAGCCATCCTATAACCAGCCTCCAGGGGTTACAGAGGACTGATGAGCACTGAACTCTCCGAGCCATTGTGTGAAAGCGCACTGAAGTGGGGGCATGGCGCTAGTATTTGTATAGCTGGCTCCTGCCTTGCAGTCCCTTCACTGCATCAGACTCTTTCTACACTGTGTGCCATTCTAGGCCACTTTTCAGGCTGACTAGTCTCTAAATACAGTCTCAAGTGAAGATAAAGTGAACTATTTCAATGTTAGAGAAAATCTAGCCACTTGGGTGGCTTTGTTATCTGTCTTCAATGGCCATTGTCCTAACTGATTTTCAGAGAAAATTTTGATAATATTTGGTCTTCGCCTTATGGTGATCACACTGAAGCCCAGACATATCTGACAGATCTTACCTCACCAGCACTGCCTCTCTCCATGCCTCCACCTCACTGTTCTGGCTTCCAGCTAAGAACTTTTCTGCCTCAGTAGCCCGGGGGACACCAAGCCCATCCCCTTTTCTCCTCACACTGCTCAGCAGATGCTGTGGTATACAATAAAGATCCATCTACTTCCCCATGTTCCTTAAACTTCAGCAGTCTGGTCTACAGCACAGGGGTTCCTTGAAGAGTTCAAATACTCTTTTTTTTCTATTTTCTAGAGCACTTTTAAAGCACAAGTTTCTCCAGCAGTTATTCTATTGTACTTGGGATGGTCATTTATTACGAAAAGACTTCTTATTTGAATGTGAGTTTAAAAGTCTCAGGAGGAAGCCTACATAAGAGTTCTTTTCAAATGCAAAGGCAATTGGAGTAAGCATTTTTCTGGACTCTGCAGCAATACGTGCTCACGTGTTTGCTCAGGAAAGATGCATGGGAACATTGTTATTCTTCTGATGTGGAAGACAGGGAGGTTTGTGCCTAATATTATTTTTTATAATGGTAGTCTGGTTAGTTAGATTTAACTACATTCCATGGATAGAAATGAGAGGGCTGGAGACTGATGAAGAAGAGAGAGTGTGTGCTATAGCATAGGGAGTGCTGAGTGTTGCAGCCTGTGTGGTCCTTGATGTTGCCTGCAGATATTTCACATTGTAAATGCCATTGAATGTTGGAGCTCCATGGGAATCCATGGTGGGCCACCTACTTTGAGCTCTCTGGCTGGTTCTTTCTTTATATCTACTGTCCAACAAGAAACCAATAGCAGGAAAAGATTTATAATTTTGTGGGGAAGAGATAAATGGTTCCAGTTTCTAGATGCTTTAGGAACAAATTTTTGTACATCATACAGATTGCAATCAATCTTTCCATTGACTTTGGTATGGGATGGGCTCAAACTAATGATGGTAGGTAATCAATGAGGCAAGATGGTGCATGAAGAATTTATAATCACAGTAATGGATTACTGTGGCAAAAGGCTCCTCCTAGCAAGAAATGAGTGAGGGCTGGTCACACTCAAAGAAGGCTGGATCAACAGCCACCTCCCTTGGCTCTGACGCTCTGAGCAGACACAGTTATAGGCCTGTCTCAGAAGCCTTGCACATGCAGTAAGCCCTGGGACAGTTATATATCTCTGCATGGAGATTCTGACTTTACTGTCTGTGCTGGTATTTTCTGACAGTGTGACTTGCCTTTTATTTCTGAGAAATAGCTCCCTAGGTGTTGATGTTTGTTCTAATTAGCTCTCACTATCAGCTTTTCCTGCTTAAGCCAGTATGAAGGACCAGGCCTCACTGTAACCCTCTGAGAAGAGCTGAGCATTGCTGACCACACTCTTTCTGACTCCTAACATATGTCTGGGCCACTGGCCTCCCTGTATGACTGCTGAGCATCCCAGGGCATCTGGATCCTCAATACCCACTCCCCCTAGCCCACCCCTCACTTCCCAGAAAACATGTGTAGAATAATACAAAGGCATTAAATTAGACCTCATTACCTAGCCAGTTGGGCTGTCCGGCTCTCCCGCACATAATAATGAGCTCTGATTTATTGTGATCATTATTCAGGCATTATAGGTCACTAAATAACATGCTCTGCCCACACATGTCTTCTGAGGCAATAAATATCCTGAGAGGAAACATTCTTGAGGGCGTGAGTCTCAGGTTTGAATCTGCAACTCCAGGCTTATTAATTATGTGAAGGCACTTTGCCTATTGCTCACAACATCTTGGGAACAGAGGTGGGGAAAGGCTAATGAACAGCACTGGGGAGAAGTAGGTGAGGGACAGGGAGAGACAGCTTGATTCTTTGACCTGCTGAGTACAAGTCAAGGTGGATTCACTGGTGGAGGGGACAGAGCTAAAGCTGACTCCAAGCCTGTTGTCCATGAGGCCAACTCCACAGAACCTCACCCAAAGCCTTTTAGGACCTGGACTCTGAGGCCCTGCCTTACCTTCTTGCCACTGTGTACTGCCAATTTATCACTCAAAAGTTTCCTATCAATTTCTGTTTCCCTCTCTCTCTTATCTCTAGACCTTTGCACATGATGTTCTTCTCTGTCTGATTTGCTGAAACCCATTCCTGTCTCCTCTTTGTGTGTTATCACATTTAGAGACCCAGCTTAGATGTTCCCTCTACCCAGAAGCCTTCCCTGAGCTTGTAGAACCAAGTATTTTCTCTTGTAAAATGGGCCTTGCATTGTCATTGTCTTTGCTTTGTCTATCTTCTCTACTGCATTTCAAGGGACCAATCAGAATCTTATTGTTTGCTTTATTCCAAATGCTTAGAGCAGTACCTGAGACATTTGTCTGGAGAATGAAACAAATAAATGCCATGTAAAAAGAATACTAAAACTAAAACCATAAATACAGTCATGAAGGTCATAGAGAGGATGCTGATTTTTTAGACTTGGCAGTCTCTGCTCAAGATGAAGTGGTTTTTATGGTTTGTGTCTAGGTGTCCCCGCAAAGCCTCCTATAAGTCATAGGGTGGACTTCTAGAGTTTGTGAGTAACTCATGATCACCAGGACTGTGTGTGTGAGTGCTGCTTGGATCAAGGGTGCAAGTGCCTCACCCAGCCTTGGACCAATAGCCTGAATGCAACATAAGGGAGATAGACTTGCTCTCCATTGCCATGGCTGCCAGTATGCCTCCCTTTTGCTCTCTTGCCCTTTGCCGCCAACTCTGTCATGTGTCAGTCTGCCTTGGAGCCAACTAAGTATGGACTCACATACTGTGAGCTGCATAAACCTTTCCTTTCTTCATTTTGGGTGCTGGGTATTTGTCCCAGCATGAGAGAAGAGTAACTAAAACAAGACTCAGGCCACTCCGGACATCACCTTTCTGAGCCTTGCATTGTTAGACATGTATCAAATTAGAAACTTGCCGCAGTAGGTTGACATGGTCACATGCATGGCCATATGCTTTTCCTGCATAATCTTAAATCATAGAGTATTGAGGTTTCAGCCTTAGACATAATACAATTACAAGAAAATGACAGCAGCAATAGTTTGTTACAGGTCCTATTTTGATAATGTCCACATTTAATTTTTTGAATTGCAATATGTATGTTTAAAGGCCTGCTTTCTTTCAAGAGTACACTAGGGATTGTAAAATAGGATTAAAAATAATCCTTTGTCTCTACCTCACAGTGTACAAATGTGAGATTGGTAAATAGTAAGGAAATCTGACTGTACATCTACATTATTTATGGGGATAATTTAGGATTATTTGTCCTATAGAAAATTTGTTGGAATGCTTTAAAAACTACTAAAATTAAATGAAATCAGGCTCTTTGAATTATCCATGAATACAGCCTCACATAATCAATACTTCAACCATTCTGGGATGACATTATATCACAAGACTATTTTCTAACTTAATAAGATTAGAAATAATAAACTTATATTATTTCTTTGTGAATTGGGGCCTCTGACCTGGTAATTTAATGCCTTCATTATTGTATAAGAAGAATGCAGAGAGACCCACTGAGACCCACATACCACAACTGTATTCTGTCCAAGTGATAGCCTGATGCTTCTTGCTTTCTTCAGATGGTGGGTTCTGTGTGATTCAGGAACATTGTTAACTTGTTTTTAAAACACTATGAACATTATCTTATAAATATATATATATATATATATATATATATATATATATATATATATATATTAGAAACTTTTATTGATTCAGTAACAGAGGCCAGCAGAAAATAAGAAGACTTACACCCAAATTGTGTTGTTCTACATATTTTCATGCTGGCAAAGATATGAGTTTCATCAAGAGACCATGAGAGAGTTTTGTGTTTTTGCTTTTTTGGTTCAGCCTGGGTCTGATGAGACTACTGTGGTTCATGCTTCCTTTTACTGCTATCTGGAAGGAAACAAGAAAAGGGTGTTAATATCAGAAAGTGCTGTGGGGCCTCAGGGCTGAATTCCTATCCTATTTTCTCATGGATTCTGTTCCTGCCCCTTCTTAGTTAAGGAGTCACTTAAAATTGCCCATAATAAAGCACTTTCTCATGAACCTTGAAGCTCATAGGGAATTTGGTCTGAGCTCAAAATATGTTGGGCCCACATTCTACTCAAGACGTTAGTCTGAGCACTTTCGGTGAGGCATCTTCCCAGGGAGCCACCTGTGGTGGGAAACCATTGGACCACTTGATTCCCAAGGCCACCAACCTGACTGCAGATTGGCAAGTATACTGAAATCCATGAGAATATCCCACGTAAATGTCATTTTAGTTGGAAAGGATGGGGCTAAAAGGAGACCAGATATGTTCTATTTAGGAATCACTATTTAAAATTCTCAACACTAAGGGCAGGAGACCATTATGACTCTATTATCCAGGCAATAGGAAACTGAAATCTTTCTGAGGGAATAAAAATTACCTGCACACTGAGTCTGTTGACTGTGAGGGACATGTAGGAACAGCTCTGCCTCTTGAAAATGCTGTTGAAGATATGTAGCAGAGGTACCTTGGGCTCAGTTAAGTTGGGACAATGCCATCGTATTAACCATGGCAGCCACACTGCCCCAAACACCAATGGAAGTACACCACCCTGCATCCATTATCTCATCACTCTTTAAACAAACCACAATTACACAAAGCGGACATCACTATTCCACACTTAAACACTTGGTGAGACCATGATTTGCCCAAAGTCTCCGAGCTGGAAGGGTGGAGTTAGATCTGTGGGTTCTGTATCATTTGGCCACACCAGGGAGATACAAGAAAGGATTGTGAATATACAGCACACCTCAGAATCAGCTTCTGTCTACAGAAAATATTTTATTTTATTCTATTTTATTTTACCCTGTCTTTTTCTCACATAATTGGCTTCAGTTTCATAGAAGATGGCACAGTATGGATGAAATATCACAATAGGGATCTAGTTATGATTATGACTCAAAAGCAGGGATTGCTTCCAACCATCTGTACTGATGCTCTAAGTGCTCTTGGAGATGTTTGGTTAGATGAAATGTCACAATGAGCAAAAAGCCCTGACAGCAGATCTGAGCTGAAGTGCAGTCTCTGGAGACCTCAGCGATCCCTTGGCCCATGGGAACTGGGATATAGCAAGGGAGATGCTTGCTTAGCCAGTTGTTCCATTACAGTGCCTCCTCTGAGATTACACCAAGGAACAGTAGGCCACCTGCCTCTGAATTTAGAAGTGGTGCACAACACCACATGGCTATGAGAAGATTCATCAATATCCGTCTGCTAGGAGGGCAGACTTGGAGACTGGATAGCAAAGACAACTGTGATGAACATTCGTGGTGTGTTTACTGCAAGGCTGTGTTTATTTCTCTGCACTCTGTGTATATAATCTTAGATTATATATTGTTATGGCTTGTGTCTAGATGGCCTCCCTAAAACCTCACATGGTCATAGGCAGGGCCTTTTATGAAAGTGGCTGAATCTAAAGCATGTGATTATTAAATCAGTCCCCTAACTGATTCAGCACCACCCTAATCATGGTAGCCTAGATAGAATATGAAAACAGGGAGAAAGAAGCTGCTAATGTCACTTCTTTGCCCTTGCTTGTGTTGCTGCCTTCTGCCCACCATGAATTGTTCTCCTCTACAATGCTACCCTGCTTTGGAGTCAGCTGACTAAGGACTGAAACCTGTACAAACTGTGAACTAAATAGCCTTTTCCTCCTTGTATTTTGGGTGTTTTGTATTTTTTCTCAATAGTGAGAACAATTAAGACAAATCCTTAGAGCAACTCTGAGTAAATGTGATTGTGCAATTTATTTCTGCTCATATCCTATTGGCAAGAATGAGCAACATGGTAGAACTAGCTACAAGGGAAACTCAAACGCAGCTGCTACCCAAATAAAACTCTGGGTGCTATGAGATTAAAGTAAATAGAAAGGGGCTTGGGAGACAGCTCAGTAGAATAAACACTTGCCTGGCAAGTGCAAGGTCTTGAGTTCAATCCTGGGTACCGCAATAAATAAATAAAATAAATAGAGAGAGGGCCATCCAGATAGTTCAGCGGACTGAAGCGCCTGCTTAGGCAGGCTCAAGGACCAGGGTTCAATCCCTGGCACCACATGCCTCACCGGCCCTGACCCCAGGGTGCACTGAGATGGCAACTGAGACTGAGCATGGTAGTGCACACCTGTAATCCCAGTGCTCGGTAGGCTGAAAACAGGAGGATCACTACAAGTCCAATATGTGTAGTGAGACCCTGTAGACACTATACTAAATAAATAAAAATATAAAATAATTGGAAGAAAACTAGGAAACATGAGTGTCTTTGTCTACCCCACTGAGTAAATGTACTTACTCTTGTAATGATCCAAGGAAAGGGGCCTTTCTTGTCCTGCCTTCTATCAACACTTTTTCTACATTGCAGAAAGTGAGTGTGGTGAAACTTGATTTTATAGTGGTTCTTAATTTTTTAGGAACACTCTGATTAGGTAGATGACAGGGAAAGATGTGTGAAGCTTTCTTTGGGCAGAGCCAGATACTTTTTGTTTATGAAGCTTTTACAGCTCTGTTGCATTCTAGAAGTTAAAGAAGTTGTTCAGTGGTTCAACAGTTATTTATTCAAAGTCCATTGTGTCCCAAGTCCTAGGTCTGTAAGTACACACAAGATAGACAAGATTTTGGCTGTTCAAGAATTTATACTCTACCTGGGGGGAAATTGTGGTACATAAGTGAGTGAACAGATAATTTTTAGATCGATAAATAAAAATGTTCATATGTAGAACCAACTAACTCTTATACATAAAATCATTCAAAGCCCAAAAGCCAATAAATAATACCATTTATTTCTTTGTTTGACAGCTACATAATTCAGAGGGCCAGTACAATCTAAACCCAGAAGATGACCCTAGGAATCTTGTTTTAAATCCAGTTCATCTAGTTATATCTTCCTTTTCTCTGTGCAATTAAGGAAGGTCTTCTTGGGGCATTTGTATTCTAAAGGTGAAGGCAGGGTAGGCGGGGTTGTGGTGCCCTGAGGCCATAAGGCTATACTCTCAACAAATAGCTTAGTGTTGTGGGTGCTTTGGGCATTTAACTACTTATCTGGGGTTGCTCTGTGCATTGCAGGGTGCTTAGCTACACTCCTGCATATGTGCAGCATATGCAGTGTATACCACTAACCAACACCCAGTTATGACAACCAGAAATAACTCTAGACATTTCTGATATCCCCTGAGGGTCAGCTACTTAACAACTGGGGCCTGTCACAGCTATATTACTACCATGACCACTCCCTCCCTCTACTCATAATATTAATAAATATAACTAGACACATACTGAGTTCTGTTAACAAGGTTAAATTACCTACCTTCAAGAAAAATGATGCTAGATGGAGGCTACTATCTGCTTCCACTGTATAGCAGAAGACACCAAGGCAGTGAGCTGTACAATTCCAGCATTGAGGATTTAGGGGGTTTTCAGGCCACTACATTAGACATGAGCTTCGACCCTATCATCTAAAGAGCTTAAAGCAGCTGCCCTGTAATTACTCTCATATTCCATGGGAAAACTGACATAAGATTCCTGAATATGGGATTCCTGGTGCTGATACAAGCATTTTCCAGATGTGAACTCATTGGATTCTTATAACAACTCAAGGGGAAGGGCAATGTATCCCATTATCACCTCTATTCTAGGGATAAAGAAATGGAAGCATAAAGAGACTGAGGAACTTGGTTGAGGTCACACAGCTAATAAGCCACAGAGCTAGGATTCAAACCCACATGCTTCAGCTCTAGAGTCCAGCTATGCCTGTATAGTGTGTCTGCAGCCTAGTAGAATGGAGCTCATCATGCTGCTGGCTTGGGAGAGCATCTAGCAGCCCTGAGCAAGCCAGACAGGGAGCTGCACATGGGTCTTTGGAGTGCAGTCGCAAGGTAGAATGTGAAGTGCCTTAGTTTAGTGTGAGGGCTTTTGAATGCCTTTTTTACTGCTCCTGAACTCCCCCTGTAGCTTTGAAAGACGCCATGAGCTGAGTCATGCTTGGGGAGAGCTCCTAGAGATGGAGCAGGCTGTGCTTCTAATTCCATTCTTCTCATGGTTAGGCCAGATCTAAGAGAGGTTATCCTTCACTGAATCTTCAACAGGCATCCCTGAGTGACTGAGGGAGAAGATTCTTTCTCTGCTACTGCCTCTTTGGGGAGGGCAAAGAAGCCCCTCAAAGGCACCACAGGGCTCCATTCTCAGAACCCTCAGGAATGCTAAACCTGCTGTGAACACAGAGGTAGGCTAGAAAGTGGAGAAGGTGGACACATAGGCACTGGCTTGGCAGATTAGAGAGAAATACCCAGTAGGTATTGGGCCATCACAGGCCAGCGACCACAGGACTTGACTAACATGAGGAGAGGCAAAACATTCACAGCACAACCTTTAAAGGAGCAGGACAAGGTGATGACAGCAGCTGGGCAATAGCTATATCAAAGTAGATCTCAAGGGCTCCCTTTCAGTTTGGGGTGACCTGGGAAGGGGCACTTCAATCTTGACCTGACCTTTGACCCAAAAGTAAGCCAAACATTCAGTAGAGTGGAAAAAAGGCATTGTCAGATTGTCATGATAGTCCTTTCCAGATTTCCAAACCCTGCCCAATTCTGTGAGGGTTTAACTGTCGTATCATGGGCTGCTGGCTCAGTGTGTCCCCTGGAGCCTGCCAGGTCAGGGAAAGGTTAGACACACACAGCACTGAGCCAGGCTGTCTGGGATGCCTGAACAATCTGTTAAAATATTTTTAAAAACCACTCACCCAACAAATATGTATCAAGAAAGGCTCTGTTTAAGATAGCAAACTGGGGAAGGGGCTGGGGTAGGATGGAGAGAAGGCTGTAGATAAGGAATATGAAAATGACAAAGCCATGGCTCTGATCCAAGGAATCTGAACATCACTCTCTTACGTAAGCAGACGATACTTCTCTGCTGTTAGTTGACAGCCAGCTATCAATTTCTGCAACTGGAGTTATTCATTCCAGTAACTGCTCCCATGGGACAGTTGAGAACTCAACAGATGCTCCATCCCAGGGGATATCCCAGGGGCATCTCCTGGAGCCCAGGAAATGAGACAGCGCATCTGTCTTAGAAGAATAGCTATTGTCTTCGTGGTTCTTTGTTGCCTACATTGCTCTTTCTCTCATGAACAATCTCATTGGGTTCTCAGGACAACCTCGCGCTGAAATAGGGCAGAGCTTGTGGCATTAAACTTGTGAAGCTGGTGATGACAATGGAACCTATCATCTATTGAGTTCTTATAATGGGTGGGGCTCTGGACCCAGGATTCTGTGAACAGTTTCTCATTTAGTCTACATAGCCCTCCTATGATGAAGGTGCATTTTTTGTTTTGTTGAAGAGGACAATAAGGCTCAAAGAATGATTCGCTTAAGGTCACAGAACTGGTTAATGCTAGAGCTAGGATTTGAACTCAGATCTGGCAGACTCCAGGCCTCTGTTCAGAGACACTGAAATTGGTACATAAACCATCTCTTGTTGAAGATACACAGGCAGTGGTTTCAGGGTCCAGAGACCTGCCTCGGGCTGTAGAACCCTTTCCCTGTCCACCTGTGGCCTGTCTGAGTCATTTCAGGCAGTGGTTGCACTTTTCCTGTCCTGTTATCTGTCCTTTTACCCCTCTGCCCAGAGACAGCTTCCTGTCTGTCTACACTAATGAGCTCTCTAAGTCTGACATCAGCCTGAGCTGCTAGACCCAGGGCTAGCGGGGCACACAGACGTCTCCTGTTTGTCTTGAGAAGGTACCAATTCTGGACCTCCCACAACTGCTCCTTAGCTGGTGATCACCTGGGAGCTCTGACATGGGTTTGGCAGTGCTCCTGGTCCTTCTGATGAGTTTCCCGGGCCAAGGGCTCAAGTACCATAAGCCTCTCAAAACATCATGACCAGTATACTCCTGGGACTGTGACATAGTTCTGTGGTGGGGGATATCCAGGTTGCAAATTTAGAGAGGAGACAGTGTCTGCCCTATTCCAGAAGCCCTGATTTGAACCCACATTGCTTGTTTCTTCCTCTGGGTCTATTTTGCTTTTAGTTTCTGCCTGCGCTAGTTTGCACCACCACTGCCTATCCCCAGCACAGCTTGGCTTCTCCATCTGAGTCCTATTGACATTTAAAGCTGGGTAAGGCTTTGCTGTGGAGCCAGCCCATGCAGGGCAGGGCGTTTGGTGGCATCCATGGACTGTGTGCATTGGATGCTAGTACAGAGCTACTGCACTGGCTGTGACACCTGAACTGCCTCCTCAGGACTAAGTGAAGCTAAGGGGAAGGTAGGGAGCCATACTCCAGGCTTGAGCATCTCTGCTCTAAGCTCTTCTTCCTCTTCCTCTTCCTCTTCTTCCTCTTCCTCCTCCTCCTCTTCCTCCTCTTCCTCCTCCTCTTCTTCTTCAATTTTCAGTACATTACATTTACTCATAAAAAACATTCTAAAATGTACATTTTTTCATTCTAACAAAGTATAATAAAACATTAAAAATAGTAAAACAGAATACTTGACATGTACAATTCGAAATCAAATTAGCAGAATATTAAATATTTACAAAACTATTTATGAAGTTACATGCAATTTGATAGAACTGACAAAAGAATGGCTCAAAAAAAAATGGGAGAATTTTCTTTCATTCCCAAAAGGAAAGTATGTCTGATGGAAGCCTAGAAAGGTCACAGTCTTGCTATAATGCCCTTTGAGGCTGGGCTGTGAGGTGACAAGTTTTGTCACAGGAACAGGGCCATACCAGGGCCTGGCGTTTTCTACCAGCGTGGCCTGCAGCTCTAGAACACTCCAAGTGTATGGCAAGATGCTGAATGACAGTCCAGCCTTGCAGGCTCTGTGGCCCTCAGTGTCACCTGGCTTGTTCCTTGGGAGTCATTTGCCCTTGAGCAGGACATGGCCTCCTGTGCTCAGTTCCTTGTGCTTGGGGTGAGGCTTAGCAAGGAAGCAGTTTCTCTTACCACTTTAAAACTTTGGCAATGGATTGTAGACCTGGTACAACATCTGACAAGACGCGCTGAAGCAGGAAGGGATCAGAGGATGGAGGAGGGTGTGACTAGGCTCCTGTTGGGTGATAGTCAGTTAGGCCAAAGTGCTACCCCTGCAGCTGCCCCTGCAAGTGCACCTGCTTGGCGTGGTGGGGGACCCAGGTGGATTTGCATGACAGACCTGGACTCCTAACTTGCAAAGTGCAATACTGACTCTCCTGACTACTGTACTAACAGGCCAGCTCTGGGGACCTAAGACACAGATGGTGCTCATTGGCATAAAAGTAGAAAGAAGGGGTAGTGGACTAGCTGTCTACCACTCTTTCTCAATAATTATTAATTATTTGCCTTGTAACACCCTACTATTATTTATTTCACTTACTGTATCTACCTAGTGCTATTTTCCTGTCATATTTGGCATATCTCAGGCACTATTCCATCTCATTTATAAACATTTAAGCAATTATCTCAAAAAATAAAGATTTAAAAACATGTAATAAGAACTTCTTAAGATGACCTATATTCAGCCTATGTTCAGATTTCCAGGATTATTTCACAGCATGGACATTTAAAAAAATATATAAATTTGCTCAAATTGGGATCAGATAAGAGCAGGAAATATATTTAAATTTCTTTTCATCTATCTTTTCCATGAAATTTATGGATATAAATAATGAATAAATCTTCCAGTCACTGAAAGTGAGAGATGCTGACTCAACATTTTAAAGTAAAAAAGGGTTTTTCTGAAAGTTGGTATGAAATCCTCTTCCTCGAGGTTGTGAATGAATATTTTGGCATCTACCAGCATTGCGACTGATCTATTTGAAGCCAGCATTGACGCACTTACTACCTAAGATGCCATCTATTTGAAAGCAAATATCTTAATTTTAAAAGTGTACGTGTGCTGCTTCAAAGTTAAGTCCAACATACTTAATTTAGAGAGTATAATGCTAGCTACAGCTTGGAAAAGAAATGTGACCTTCCATTGTTTTCTTTCTGCAATTACCTTTCAAATTCAAAGTGAAGTGGACATCAAAAGTCATCTCCTGTTGACACTGCTCACTCCTGTATTGATCAGGAGGACAGATACTTAGAACAACTGCTTGGCCAGTAATCCTGCTAATCAGAAGCACGCTCTTATTTAAACATATGCATCCAGACTTTAGATAATGACTTTCTTTTTGTTTACAAAATTATTTGTACAGCAAAATAAGAGTGTGATTTATTTTCTCTGCAAAAGTAACCTCAGGGTGATAGGAAAAATTATATATCTATCATGTCGCATTGTTGTTTGCTTGTAGAAGCTGCAATTTGTTTTCTTCTCTTGAAGTGTTTGCTTTCCTTATGACACAGAATATTTGGAGATATATTATGTGTGCATCTGCTCTGTGCATGTATTTTTGCCCTTGGGTAGAAATCTAGTGTCCATGAAAGAATCTGGCAGTTGATTGAAAGCCAGCGAGCCTGGTAGTTTTCCAACAGTTACAGTTCACGGTTCTGCTTGAAGCAAATGCCTCCAACTGCGGACAATGTGCCTTCCCTGAGAACCTGAGACAAGTTGCTGGTTAATGTCTTTGAAACAGCCTGTTAAGACTGTTACTACAAATTAGAGTCTGGATCATTCTGAAACCCAAATAGACTTCTTTCATCTTCCAGATGGCCGTCTGATTGGGAGCTGGGCAGGATCACGTTTCAGGTTGTGACTTAATGATTCAGGACAATATTTATGGTTATTACTTGACAGAGGGCAGTGAGGAAAATTAAAGCACAGCCCCATGCTTCATTTATGACAAAAAACAAATTCATGCAAGGCTGCAGATTAGAGATGACATCGCCTAACCCTGGGTGAAGTCCAGGTAACAATTCCGAGATGACCCACCTGACCAGGTAGAGCTGCTTGGCAGCTCTGGACTTTGAAGCCTCTATCACTGCATTAACTTTTGGAAACAATCAAGGAATTCTCTAATAGGAAATCTTGGTAACAGTACAGCTATGAATGAGAGATTTCAGAGAAGACAACACAATTATGTTTTTTGCTGGTATGTATGATGACTACATGCAACTGAAATGCTGTGTTTTGGGGCATATTTTTTCTTTACTATTATAGTTAGCAATATCAACAGGAAAAAAAACATAATTATGCCTGGCAGAGTAGGCATGTTGTTTATGTAGCCTGCAATTTTTGCATGCATTAATGCTTCCTTCTAAAAATGTTTTGTAGGACATAATATTTAGCTCTTACATTACCAGAATTTTAGGAATTCAATAATTGGGTGCTATGGGGAAGAGAAAGGCGAGATAGAGAAGATGAGACATGGAAAGGGTAAATAAAAGTTGAGTCAGTTAATGAAAGTGTCGATTGTCTAGCAGAAAAGCCAACAGAAAGTTTATCTTGCTTCATTAATCCTCTACTCATTCTGTGAAATCAGAATGCACATATTGTTCTGGGGGATAAAAAAAGAGAAAACTAAACCATATGCCATTAATACATTTGACCAACTGTGACACTTTTTAAATAAGGTTTTAACTGGTTTTATTACACCAACTGTCTAACTTCAAAATGACTCCATTCTCTGTCATATCTATTATAAACAAGTACTTTGTTTAACCAAGCCAGTAATAACCTTCACAGACCGAGGAGGTTGAGTTTTGAGAAAACCAAATCTTCTGATTGTTTAGATAAAGGGAAAAAGATCCTTTGTCTAGAAATAAAAAAGAACATTATTTTGAAAACAAATTGAAACATGTCATATTATTCCTAAAAATCTGATCTTTTCCTCTGTTGTGTGTTACAGTGGCACCCAGGTGACCTCCACTTGAGTACCATCTTGGTCCCAGTACATACTGGCTGCCCTTGTGTGTGCCTCAGTTTCCAAAGATGCAACAAAGCAGGGCTATGAGAATAGCATTTTGTGTGCCCTGTGAGACGGGATTAATTTTGATTTGGTTTTCTTCAATAGATAATGTAATGTGAATGAACTAACACTAAACCCCCTTGCTCATCTCTTTCGATGAAGTAACCAGGGGTGCCTTTGGGATGGCTCTGTGGGGATCCTGGGGGCTAGTCCTGTGCCTGCTTCAAGTTAAATTCACATCCTGGTTCTATCCTTTGTGTGACCAGAGAGAAGTAACCCTATCTGTCTCCAACTTCATCTGGAACATGGGAACAGTAATTCCATTTCCTTGGATTTGTGATAAGAAAACCATGAAATTGCTTGCTTAAAGCAAGAAAAACACTCTATATGAGAGATTGAACCCCCACCGAACACATACTTCTGCAGAAAGAAGCCATCCCGTGACAGAGGGCTTTCACAGTACCTGGGCCGCACACTACACAGCTGTGGGGGGAGCCCTAAGTCCGAGGCTGTAGGACTCGTGTAGCCAGGCTGGCTGTGCTGGTACTGCCCTCTACCCAGTGGCTTCCTTTCCCATGTCTGGACTGATGATACATTTGTGGTGTCCTCACTTTGAGTCTCGCAACATTCTTTGGTGATGCTGGAGCCACAGTGTACTGTCAAGCTGAAATTTACTTACCTGATTTTTCTGGGCCAAACTTCCACTTTCTGGGAAAGACCTAGAAGCTCTGGAGAATTACTAAAGATAATAAAGCTTGCTTGTGGCAAATATAGATCTCCTGATGTGCAGCCCAGTGGACCTTCAGTTCCCAGAGTCTCACACTGTTAGGTAACTTCTATGTGGACACATGATTCTTGACCATGCCTTCACCCCTAAGACACACACACACACACACACACACACACACACACACACACACACACACACCCTACTTCTGATTTAAAGTACCTTGCAAGTATACAGGCTCCCAGCCTATTCAACTTTTTAAGGAGGTAATTGACAAATACTTGCTGCACTGAGTCATTTGAGGGAAGAAGCAATTTTGAGGCACATCAGCAAACAAACATGTCATCAAGGAGCTTTCCCTTCAGCTTTACAGACATATTGATCTAGAAAGCAATACAGATAAAATTTTCATATAAGAAGAGGAGCTCTAGCCTGAGCCAACAACCACTTTCTTCCTTCCCAGCAGGCTCAGTTGTCCTTGTTCTCGTGAAGGTGGGAGCTGGACCTCTGCTCACCAGGAAAAATTCCCCGTGGCAGAAAGGACAGGGACATTTTGTGCTTTCTTGGCACCCTGTAATGAGTAGGATCTATTTATGACAAACTGTTCTTAACTGCAACTGAGCAGAGCTCCAAACTTAGTTGATTTTCAAGTATGCTATCGAGGCACAAAGGCGCAAGACCAAACGGAAAGCAGTGCAGAGACTCGGGAGAGAGATGGCTGCAGGCAGCGTGGACGCCAGTGGGCCAATTAGGGCAGAAGTGAAACAGATGACGCCTGACATAGCTGGAGAAGGCGGAGGGTTTTCAAATACAGATTGGATTCCGTTTTCTCTAAAGGTCAGCTTTAATCAAGTTCCCAATGTAAATATTACCAATATAAACCAAGTAATGGAGGTTAAACGGCTGCTCTTGAGGTCAGTGACTCTTGGTCAAGCTGGAAGATTTCACATGAAATGGATCAGTTGGAATGTACCTAGAGGGCCTCGGTGCTGGCACTGAAACCTGAGCCTGCCCAGCCTTCTCTGCTGTCCAGAGCCGATGGTGTGCAGCAGTCCCAGAGCCAGGAAGGGCTGGCTCTTCTTTCCAACTCTGAGGTTGGAAACCAGATGTACTGGAGCACAGAGAATTCAGTTTTGCTGTGGCTGAGGGTGCAGGGAACCACACCAATATTTGATGCATAGACCAATCATCTTGCTTCATGATGTCCCTAAGGAGGCACACCTGCCAGTCCTGGGAGGAGACACCCCTGTCCTTGACTATGGAGGCTGAGGTCCCTGAGAAGCTCACAGGCATTCCTTCAGGAGATGTGTTGTGAGATCTTGCTCTAGAGATAAGGCTGTGTGTTGGACTACATGCCGTAGTGATGAAACTTTTAGACACAAAGGTTCAAACTGCAGCCCTAAACCCACTTATCTATTGCAAAGTGCCAATGCTGCAGTTCAACCTGAGGTTTTAGTTTATAAAAAACAACTCATACATTAACATCCTTCATCTTAAATGAAAAACAACACCTGTGTGACAGGTTCACTACCACGGATAGAGAATGGCTTGGAAGTTAAGCCCACGTGATGCCCACTCCTTGGCATATTTTAGTGTGTTCGCTCCCTTACTGTCCCTTTGCTCTTCTTGTCCGGCTCTGTGGAGTTCCATGTCTGCAGCATCATTTGTCTTTGTCTCCTGTGGTTCCTGGAACTCAGTTCCCCAACTCACTGCCCTCAGCCTCCTCCTATTTGCTGTTTATAGCCCGCACTTCTCTGCTGTTTGATCTTGCTATAGTATTTTAAAAATTCTCTACATGAAAATGTGACTATGTAGATATAGTAATCAAATACTTATCTTTGCAGTGTATGAAAAATTACAGTATATAATAAGGAAATTGTTGCTAAAGTTTCTTTTGCGTTCCTGTCACTATTGTAAGTGAATTTCATGCCCCATTGCATTTGACTTATGTAGGAGGCAGATCTTCTAATTATTCCTCATTTACAGATGAGAAAACTGAGGCAGACAAGGCAAGTAGCTTTGGCAAGGTTACATGGTGATAAAGAGAAAGCTTGGATTTACATCTATGTGATGGCAATCTGCGTTCTTTATCACAACTCATGTTGCCTCCTTCAGTGATTTTACTAAACTGCTGTATTCTCTGCATGCTGAGCTCTGGGTTCCCACTCCTAGCTGAGCTGGCCCTGAGGAAATGCAAGCTGCCACCTGTGTGTCCTTGCCTCTTTTTCAGAACTATGCTTTCAATCAGAGATACAGAAAGACACCTATATATTTTAACCCTTAGTGATAGCTCTGTGTGCATAACACACTGTAGTGGTCTGTCGGGCGTGTTCTGATACCTGCCCAGCAGCTGGGGCTTCATGAGTGCTCGGCTTAGAGCTTGCTCTTTACTGAACCATGCACCCAGAGAGAGGGCAGCAGCTGACACGGCCTGGAGCGCCTGCTCTTGCGCCTTCTCTACCCCCACACAAAATGGACTGAGGAACAGTGAAGGCTGCTGCCTATTCAGGGCTCAAGCTGTCATCTTTATGGGCACACTGGACCATAAAACCTAGAGAGATATGATTGGAATAACTGCATTATCTCATTCAAGACAAAACAGGAAGGTGGAACATGGAGATTGATGTGCAAAAACCAGAATATAAATAAATGCTCTTACATTATATTTGCATTTGCCTTTACCTAGGAGCATTGCTGTAAAATACAGTCTTCACTAGAGAGAGAAGCTAGTGACTTGGGGAGGCCTGACAAGGTGACTCCTGACCACCTGGTTCTCTTGTCTCTTTAAAGTCAGATTCTGTACCTGGAGTGTTTGCTTTGTCTAAATAAATTTATAAACTCACCTGAAATAAGAGCTTTTGAGACCTACTCGTGACAGTTTCTTACACACCCTGTATATACCAGGGACTGGAGACACACGATCCTAAGTGCCCTTTAGGGGCTGAGAACAGTGGGTGCTGGTGAAATGTTTTAGATAAACCCTCTGAAAAGACATCATGATTAGGAATTAATGTAGCTCTTGGGCCCCAAAGGCAAATGGAAAAAGAGCCATTTAAGGTAACCCAATTAAAAGAACTTCCTTCATAGAATTGAGGGAACCCTTGCTCTTTTTTTTCCCCACTGAACAAATAAAAAAAGCTTTAAACAATAGCACGAGAGATTTATGCTAGAAACATGATAAGCCTTTTTGGAAGACGTTTCTGTAGACTGTCATCTGTTCAAATAGAGTGAAAAGGGAAAGTTGGGTGGCTTGGAACCCTTTCAGAAGAACAGCTAAGAATAGTCCTCACCTTGTTAAAAATATTTACAAATAGAACTATAGTATGAATTGGTCACTGCAGTTTACTTAAAAGACTGGATTTCCAGACCTTGGTTTTCAATTAGTTGATTGCCCTTGGGTAAGTTTCTTCACTGCCCTGGGCTTTCTTTTCCTCTGTACAATCAGAGTACTGAACCAGAAAATACCTAAAGCTAGGAAATGAACCAAAATAGTGCACTAAGCGATAGTGCTGTCTTCAGAGTGTCCTGCTTGGCACTGCAGGTCACACAATCGCCCAACCTGTGGCAGTTAATGTAACAGTGCTCACCTGAGATCAGCTTCCATCATTCCTGTGGCCCAGTGCTATTAACAAGAAAAGCAACAGAAATGCACCACCAGATAATCAGCTCTTCCTCTCCCAAGACACAGTAAGAAGAAGAATAGCTCTCATTTCTTGAATTGACTGCATCCCTGGCCTTCTTGCCCACTATGTTCCTAACCACTAGCTGATAGAGTTTTCATTACAGTTCTAAGTCAGGCACTACTTACTTTGGTGCATTTGGGAGCATTGAATCTTCAGAGGTTAAGGTAAAGTGAGCAAGTCAGGATTTAAACTAGGCTGCTCTGACTCCTGAAAACCTGCATTTAAGCTTTGCACCATAGACCTGTCGGGAGTAGAATGCATTTTATTGCACCTGTACACCTCACCCATGGAGTCCCTCGACAAGACCTAGCAGCCAATCTTTGGCTGAGGGAACAAAGCCTTTACTAGTTCCAAATCATCCTGTTAAGACTTCAAGACTTATAGATGAAAATGTTCCAAAATCGTTAAGATTGCGCATGAGCAGTGGTTTTTTTTTTTTTTTTTTTTTTTTTTTTTTTTTTTTTTTTTTTTTTTTTTTTTTTTTTTTTTTTTTTTTTTTTTTTTTTTTTTTTGCTTTCCAGCAAAGTCAGGCCTTGGGTCACTGTTTGAAATCAAAACTTTTTGATATTTACTAAACAAGGACTACTCAGAGATGAATGGGAAATTGTGATCTTGATTAAACCATGATGTTTCTGGTGCCCATAGAAGCAAACACTTCAGTAATAAAAGCAGTCCCGTGTTCTCAAATCATCTTCAAAACAAAGGAGGTTTTGAACAAAATAAATGATTTGAATGCAAGACATAAACAACCAAACAGCCTTGCAAACAAGACCAGTAATGAGGCATCTGGGACCTCGTTCTGCTTCTGATGCCTTTCGGGGTGAGCCTTGATGCCTTTCAGATTTTCAAAGAATAATAAACTGGTGACAAAAGAATAGCAGCTGTGAGCACAGTAAGGAAATTAGTTGGAGCAGATTTGTAATTAAGCATTGAAAATAGGTATGATCTCTTACCGTGCACAAGTACCTTTTACTTTGGCCTCTTCTTAAAATTCCTTTTTCTTTTTAAAATAAACACATACTTCATCCCTCAGTCATGCGTGCCCTGCCCTGGATATTAACTAAAGACTTCACTTTTTTTTTCTGGGAAAAGCAAGACATTTGCTCACAAGCAGTGCAGCACCTCCTGAAAGAAAATGACATTGTCTTTGGGGTTTTGTTAGGTTTTATTTTTTGTCATTTTATAACTTTAGAAAGATGGAAAAGCTGTCTCTGTTCAAAAGATTGCATGTGTATATAAGGTAAAACATGGCGAAGGGGCCTATGGCCTTGTGAGGATGATAAATTTTCATTTCCTATTTCATGACAAAGGTTAAGATTTTATGAACTTCATGGTTATCTGAATGTCATTTGACAATAGAAAAAGCTAAGTAACAAAGGACATTATTATGTACTTAGGTCTTTTTTTAAAGACAGTATTTTTACATGCAATAAAGTTTGGTATTATCCTTTGCCTTTTAGTTTAGAAAGCCCCCATCCAAATGTAGCCCTCCACAACCAAACATTCATTTCTGTAGGTGTCATGGCTGGGATTCTCCAGAAGCTATTGGGGGAGGGGGCAGAACTACACCCTTCTGTAACTTGAAATTAGGGCATCCTTCAGTGGAGCCAATTCCTATTTCATGGTTCTGTACTGGGGAGTGTTCCTTTCCTCCTGCTTCCTGGACCCTGTCCCCAATTCTGTTCTCCCTATAAATCACTTGGAGCCTACAGAAGTGGGGGAGGACGGGATCAGACCCAGGTGTCCTGAATCATTAAGCACACTGGCTCCTCTGGGGGCCAACCAGACGCTCTGAGCTTTGACAGCAGTGAAATGTGACAAGAAAGTAAATATTCTTGTGCCCCACTTAACCAGAGGTCAGACGTCCCTGAACCTCAGCCTTCTGGAATTCAGCTTGAGAAGCAGGAAGGAAGCAAAACAGGCTTGAAGCAGCGGAAACACCAGTCAGAAAGCAATGCACTTTAACTATGTCTAGTTGACTCTTAATTAACACACACTCCTAACAAGCCCATTTATTTAGGCTCCTGGCCCACAATGAATTGAAAGCAGAAAATTGGAGGGGGACAATGAAGGAAAGATTTGTAGTGATCTCCCTGAAAGTAGTAAGAAATGATGGTAAATAGCCTGACATCAAAGGAAAAGATAAAAAGCAAACCCCTAGAAAACGGTCCAAGAATTAGCAAAATCAGCAATCCACAGGTATTTATAATGGGTCATACAGCACTACACATCTGGAGAGCCCTGAAGGCATGGCTGTTTCTCTGAATCATAGTTCCTGCTCTAAAATCCCTGTGTGAAGGAGTGGACTCCCAGACAAGCCTCCATCGCCCAAGGTGCCAGAGTTCGGCAACACTTTAAAGCTTAGGAATCACCTGGGGAGCTTGTTCATTCAAATAAAATTGGAGATTCTGCCCCCGAAGCCTCAGCTTAGGATTCTACTTTTTCACTGTTGTGGTGTCATTATGGTGTCAACCCAGAATCACACTTTCCAAAACTGCTAATCTGGTCACCAAGGTGGGCAATCCAGTGTAAATCATGATTCATTGCTCTGGGTTTTGAGTCTTCTGTAGCACCATAACAGTGAGTTTGCCACCCCTCAGTTCCCCACCAGTCAACCTGTTGAAAGTATAGTCTAATTTTCTGATGGACTCCCAGGCAGTTATTGAATAGCCGTGCAAAGTTTCATGTGGATGAGAGGTTGACTACTTCACTAAAACATAAGACCCAACAGAGTGAATATAGTCAGCATCTCCATTTTTTCTTAACTACCCTACCCATCAACAGAAATTTGGGGGGCATACTCACATCTGAAAGATGTATTTTTTACTTACTTCTAATCCACGCATATGATACTAAACAAATACATTGTTCACATCATAAAACACATAAAAAATTAAATTAGAAGTTCTAATGTTTTCTTTATATATAAGAAGACTTTTTTTTAAGGTAAGTGAGATAAGTTTTAGGACAATTTCAACTCAGTGATCATGAGAATGTGAAATGTTTTTGAACATAAATTTTGCTTGATTTGTCTTTATGTTCTTAAGGGTCATTTTCATAGTCCAGCAATGCTTTTAGATGAATGAAGAATTGATTAATTAATGGACAGATAAATGATCTCTTGAGATTTGTAGTAGCTAAGCTTTGGTTATCAGTAATATTTTTATATATGGAGTCTCTCTTTCATGATAGTCAACAAATACAGTGTGACAAAATATAAAAAATAAATGGCAAACCTGAGAAATATTGCCAATATTTAAGAAAACCAGCTGGTAGAATTTAGGGAGTATGATCATATTTATGAAGCTCAGAACTCTCTCTATGGCAGGAAAATGACTCACAGTTCATGAAAAGGTAAAAGCATTGGTTGTTCTGTAACAGGTAAGTATTAAATACCATATGTGTTCATAAAGGGGTTGTGGGTGTGTTGACATTGTTTAGGAGGCAGTAGAGATTTTCTTATCCAAAGATATGCTGTGTCACATGCACTTTATTCCTCTCTCTCTCTCTTTCTCTCTCTCTCCTCTGTCTCTCTCTTTCTCTTGAGAAACCAGTTTGATTTTTTAAAAGGTACTTTAAAAATTAGTACATATTGAATCTGTCATGCAGATTCAAACATTCTGCTGACTACATAGAAGGTAGTGTGTAGCTCATGTCACATGAGAAGTCACTTTGCAAGGCCTTATGGGTATATGCCTTTAGTTTTCTGTTTACCTAAGTGGGCAATGCTCAGTTGTAGTGTCTTCCTTACTGCTTGTACACATAGCAGTCTCCTTAGGATTACATTAGCAATTACCAGGACTGAAAGCAAGAATTATCTGGGAAATAAGATATACACCCATCTTTGAACAAATACCTACTTCATTGTCCAGTATGTCTCAAACTTTCTGGTCTTTGGACCTGTTTGCTTTCTAAAAGTTACTAATGACCCTGAGAGTTTATGTTTATTTAATATATGCATATAAATATTATAGACATTAAAAATTGAAATTAAAATTGAGAAATAGTCAAAATGCAAGAATATTCATGCCACTAGCTATTAGCATGATGAAACCTTGGCATTACATAACACCTGGAAAACAACCTTATGCATCATGACAGAAGGGGAGTGAAAGGGTGAATAACATTTCAGCATTGTGGTGAAAATTGCGTACACTCACTTAAAGATCTTAGGATCCCTGACGTTCCTAGATTACATTTTATGAGCCACTGACTTTGTCCACTCCAGAGATAAAAACCTGACCTATGTTCACTCCCAGAACAAAGTGTCCCCCAAAATGTAAGAGTGAGCCCTGGCTGGTAGAGATGGGAGAATTTCATTTGGATTGTGTCTGCCTTGGTGATAGTTGGTGACCCAAAATTGTGACAAAGCATGGTGAGCTGAATGTGGAGGACATAGTTTTTGTACAAATTATTTTTGTTCACCTCTGAAATATTTGGAACCGGTGAGCCTCTGTTTGGCATGATCCTTGGCCCAGGGGCCAGTATGCCAATCATTAGCTTCTAGGCATGGACGAAGCATCCTGCAGGGCAAGTTACTGCAGAGCTCAGTCCTAGAGTCTCCATATCAGGACTCATATTAGCTGAGATATTGACATTTTAGCAAGAATTTTCTGCTGGGTCATTAAGGGTATCAATCCCCCACCAAAAATGTCAAACATGGTACTGTCTAGATTTGAAGTCAATAAAATATATCAATAATTGTTGAATGAATGAAAGAAATGTAAAGGACAGCATCAATTGAATATAATAAACCATGATCTTGGAAGGGCATATCTTTTTTGGGGGACAGAATGAACATCTTTACTCTTTCTTCTAGCACAAGGGGCAGTCACTCCTGCGAAGCATGGATTAGTCATGTTGGGATAATCCAGAGGACCAGGGACAGGACTATTATACTGTAAAATAAAAATGCGCAGTGTTTTGTTCCAAAAGCGTGAAGAAAAAGTATAGTAAGGATATTAAGATATTTTTAAAAAACTTCATTTTTCCCTTCATCTCTCTCCCTCTCTCTTTCTCTGTCAACTTGTCATTGCATTTAAAAATTTTCCATCTGATAGCATCTTAGGTAAAGAAAAATTAAAGTTTTAAATTATTGGAACAGATATTTGCATTCATCTTTATACTGTACAACACCTATTTTAAATATAAATATAACAACTTATGTACAAAATCCCTGAAACTACCCAATTAAAAATTTTCAACTTGTAGGGATACAAGTAAGTAATTCAACCTCATCAGAATGGTGGAAAATACTACACAAAACTAACTCCATTGTTTTATTTCACATCTTGGAATGTGTGAGTTCTAGTACATTCTGGGTGGTTCCCGTATTTCGCTTACCTTGCTCTCTGCATTTCCCTGGACTTGTGGTGGGTCTATTGCAATGGCTATGCTCACATGGCATTCCAGGGCTATACCTATCTGAATGGGGCAGCAAGAAAGAGTAGACACGTATGCTGTGCACATTCCTCTGCTCACAGCCATGTGACATTGTCCCATTATATTTCACTTAGAAAGCACAAGTTCAAAGCTAATATTACTAAGAATTGCAAGAGGGTGTTGACTTTTCTGAGCATGGGGTCTGCCACATGCTGCACACCAAGGAAGCTCGTTCTGGTCTGGGGTGGTGCTGATGTGTTGAGAACAGAGGCTAATTCCCACCAGCAGAGCCTCTCTTGGGTGATGGAATGGGCAGACCTCCCACAAAAGTGGTTCCAAGGATCCCACAGGAGAACACTGTTCCTATAGGAACATTCTCTCTTCCTAGTAGAGGAAGCTCAAGATAATCTGTTGGGGATTCATGAAGAAAAGGGTTGAACTTTTTTTTTTTTTGTTTTTACTGTCTTGTCACATTCTTTGAAAACTTCGGTACAGTGTGCTCCTGTTTTCAGAACTCACAAAACATATTGGCAGAAAATACATGTACATCCCTTACACTTATAAACACATGTTGGTGCTCATGTTAAAAAATGTTTTATGCACAGGAGTATCTAAAAATGAAGACAACATAAAGAATAGATCTGAAGACTAAGACATGAAATAACCCAATTATGTTTCCCTTGGCAATGACTTCCTGAGAAAAGCACCAATCAAAAGTGGAGATGGAATACACAGCTTTGCCCAAGGTGAATCCACTCTCCAGCCCAGTGATCAGGCCCATGGACTGTAGCTCTAGCCACACAGGAATAGAGTTGATGAGAGTACTTTGACATACAAGAGGGAGAATTTAAACTATCCTTGGCCCCTGGAGCCAAGGATAAAGAACATCACCAGTTCCTGTCAGATTTCCATGGATAAGACAGAGACAGTAAAGAAGAGGCAAAAAGAAGAGTCATCAGTAGTAATAATCCTTTGAATTTTATGGTGTTGAGTTATAAGCTAGTCTTACTCCCATTTTACAGATAAGGAAGTGGAGAGCCAGAGACTTCATAAATTTGTCAATGCTAATTATAGCCCTATGGGTCTCATCCTGAATATATGTCATGTGCCCAATTTGTAGAAATGCCTCATGAGAGAGAAATGGATATTGTTGTCCCTGTTTTACAGATAAGGAGTGTGAGGCTAGCAGAAGGCAAGGCGACCAGAGTTTGTCCTGGGCAGAGGCTGTGCATGTAGTACATGGCAAAGTCTGGAGGCAAATGCTTTGGTTGAGACAATCCTTGGCATCCTGCTCAGGGCAGGTCAATTGTCTGAGAGATGTGGTGGTGGGCGATCAAACAGATCAAAACAGTGATCTCCGGTATTAGAAATGAATGGACATAACCTTTAGCCACTGGCTTGGTTCGTATAAGCTCAGCTTACTCTATCTCTCACAGTGAGCTCAAGGGCATTAAAAGCACTTCATAATGATCCCTTTGGTATTTACAATATCCCTAAAAGGTAACAAAGAGCTTCATCTCATATTTATAGCCATGTGGAGCTAAGTTGTTGGGACAAGGCCTTCCTACATTGCAAGAGATGCTGTCCAACTCCAAATCCTCACACAGGCTCCAACACATACTGCAAATAAGGCAGCTTCTCACACTTGGCCCATTTCTCATTTTACCTCATTTGGTTAAACTACACAAGCTCAGTTCTTGGAACTTCCGCTTTCTTATCTTGAACATCATGTACTGTTCCAACCCACAGCCAGCCACCCAGGAAGGAAGCATTTTGTTCCTGTTGGGCAGGCGGCCTGGCGGGCCATATGGCCGCGCAGTTGTCAAGCCCTGTAAGTAACATTATCTCCACTGCGTTGAAAACGTCTATTAGAACTTGAGACTGCACAGCATGTTAGAATTTAATAGTTATCTCTGGCCTGTTTACCTCGCAACAAATATGAAAAGACAAACTACAGCGACTAGGGAGAGGGCAGATGAGGACAGAGGTGAGTGGGAAAGGAAAAAAAAGAGAGAGAGCAAGGGAGGGAAAGAACAAAACATGGGTTTCTTTTATTGTCCATTTTGAGTTTTCCTATGTCCAATTATACCTTCATAGATCAGTATGTCAGGCCTCAATTTACTTGATACATGTTCGGAATCTAAGCCATATTAACCTTTTATTGTAGCCAACTCATCATTCTAAGTGGTCTTACACACTTTTCGTTTTTAATATTACTTGAAGTACATTTTTACTTCTTTCTTTTTTAACTTCAATAACTTGGTTAATTATTTTGACAACTACATAAAATACGTAGACATAAAAAAGATGTTGCAGTAAATGAATTCTTTGGGCTTGGGAAAAATAAGAAATTTAAGCAAGTTTTATCTTGTATTTTTTTATTTTCTTGAGGCTTCTGGCTTCTTGGAATCTGTTCTTTAAACAAGCTACTTTTGATTTATACTGCAGAGACTATAGAGAAGTTCTAAATGAAATGAATGAAGAATATCTCAAGCATTGCACAAATGTAGAGGAGCATGGCATGAAAATGTGCAGGGGTTGATTGCCAGGGGTTAAAAAGCTGTGCCAAACAGAGTTTTTGCATTTCTGGTCAAAATGGCCTTATTAATAAAGTGCAGTAAGCAGGAGGAATTAAATCTTGAGTTGGATGGAAAAGATTATATGTCTTCATTTCCACTGTAGGAAGTTTACAAAATAAACACCCAATTCTAGGCCACCAGGAGCCATATGGGTAGAAAGCACATGGTGATCCAAAGGGGTATTTGTGCATGTTGGGTACCTGCATGTTCCTATTTCTGGCTGGTAAATCAGACTGATGAGAAAATGCATAATGTTTCAACAATAGATTTACTCCAGATATGGGATTCTATGGATCAGAGAACTGTCTACTGAGTTCTTCCTCAACCTGTTCACCTCTGATCATCTATCTTGTCAGCCTAGAGATGCATTTATTTATGTTTTATATTGACATGTAGCACTTTTGATTGTAATTTCTCTTCCTCCTCCCCTTCCACTTGCCCTGTTCCACTGTCTTTGTACCTTCTTTATCTTCCTTGAACAGTTTCCAAGAGTAGCAGAAGTATCTCAGAATAAAACATATTGTC
Organism: Ctenomys sociabilis; assembly: GCA_004027165.1. NCBI lineage: Eukaryota > Metazoa > Chordata > Mammalia > Rodentia > Ctenomyidae > Ctenomys > Ctenomys sociabilis. The sequence goes on along the minus strand of PVKA01000100.1, from coordinate 32,540 downwards.
TCCCTAGTGTAAGAAACTGAAAGAGTCAGTAAGATCCAAAAGGTACAATGGATATAGTGGAAAGGAAAGAAAACTGCTCGAAAGGCTAGCTAGATAGCTCAGCAGACTAAAGCTTAGGTAGAGTACAGTGGCCAGGGTTCAATCCCCAGCGTACAGTGTCTGCCCCACCCCTGGGGCACTATGAGAGGAGGATTGAGACTGGGCATGGTGGTGCGCACCTGTAATCCCTGCACTTAGGAGGCTGTAAACAGGATAATCACTACATCAAGTCTGATCTGTGTAGTGAGACCCTATAGACCCTGTACTATACACATTAAGAAAAAGAGCTCTTTTCAAGGGTATCTGGGAGTAATTTGCACCAAGCCGGCAGCTGCAGTAACTACAGTTTCAACTTCAACTCCATGATGTTTCCTTTGGTAAAAAATGCATTAGGTCATTTTTCAGTTCAGCACATTCAACAAATGGTAGCAAGGCAGAGCCACCAGAAACAGACACCTGATTTCCATGACAAATATGGCAATGCTATATTAGCTGGTGGAGCTGCATTCTGTACCGCTGCATGGACCTACACAGCAACACAAACTGGAATAGAATGGAACCTTTCCCCTGTTGGCAGAGTCACCCCCAAGGAAAGGAGAGAGCAGTAATCAGGCCAGCTGAGAGGATGCAGTTAAATTATTTCTAAATGAAATCACAATTGATGCCAAATAAAATAGCTGTGTATCCATTAAAATATGGCCTATTAAAGAAATAAAGTACAATTGAAACCTTCAAAAGAGAGAAAGAGAGAGAGAGACTGCTCAAGAGGAAAGAACAACTGGAATGGGGGAAAAGAGAAAAGAAGGAAGGGGGAAAAGAGAAAAGAAGGAAGGGGGAAAAGATTCTATCATCTATCTATCATCTATCTATCTATCTATCATCTATCTATCTATCTATCATCTATCTATCTATCTATCATCTATCTATCTATCTATCTATCTATCTATCTATCTATCATATACACACACAACATAGATAATTATACTACAAATTTCTATTAGTTCATTTAGTTCATTGTAAGGGACAGTTAGAGCTCATATTGTTTGATCAATTTTCCATGCCCTGTATCTGGTAATCTGGGCAACTACTGTGAAGATAACAAATGCAACACAGTAACCTTTGTTAATTTCTTATCATCTTGTTTTGAAATTCTGTACCTTTTCCCCTCTCCTTAGAATTAAACAAATAAACAAGAAGGGCCAGCGAGATAGCTCAGTGGACTAAGCGCCTGCTTTGATAAGCACAGGGACCAGGGTTCAATCCCTGGTCCACACGCCACACTGGCCCCACCCCCAGAGTGCACTGAGCTAGTGACCAAGTCTAGGCATGGCAGCACACGCCTGTAATCCCAGTGCAAGGGAGGCTGAAAAAGGAAGATCACTATAAGTCCAAGCTGTGTAGTGAGACCCTGTACCAAACACATATATGAAAAATAAATAAATAAATAATACAAGTAGCTCTCCTTGGAGGTCTGCCTAGAGCTTTCTATCTACCCATGTACCATGATCTGGGTTCTGAAGGTGTATTGTGCAGGTTTTGTTAAAATATCCATTTCATAGTTGAGGAAATCAAGGCAGAGGAATTAAGCTACTTGCCTAAGGAAGCAATTTCTATAAAAGGAAGCAGGATTTCAGTCCATTCGGTCTTCTTCCAAGCATATGGTCACAAACAAATATTACACAGGCTTTCCCCTGAAAGAAAAAGACAGTAATGGTTATAGGTGGAGATGAGAGTATGATGATTTAAAAGAGCACAAGGGTGGGAGGATCTCTGTGTTGGAAATGATGTTTATTGATTTGAACACTGGTTTACATACACTGAAAATGCATGGAAGTGAACATTTTATACCTATATATTACACTTTAATTACATTAAAGCAGAAAATGATAAATGAACAAAAATTATATATATATATATATATATATATATATATATATATATATATATATATATATATATATACAGCAATAGGAATATATTCATTAGTAATTTGTTTGTGCTTTCTACATCCATCTTCTAGCTGATGGGACTTGGCTGGTGCACCGGAGGCTCAGCTGGGTGGTCCAAAATGTATACGCGAGCCAGACAATCTGGGTTGGGGACCAAGTGCTGTTACTATGGCATTGAGGGAAATTATTCAGGCTCTGCCCTTAGCTTACTCACCTGTAAAACTGGGGATGGTTTACTTCTGCATTGCAAGGTAGGGTTAAGTGAGCTACTTTTCATAAAGTATAGGAGTGAAGACAGGCACTTCTCATGATAATTAGGTATATGTCCAGTAGGCACTACAGGTAGGAGCTTTAATCCTCCTTCCTAAATGAAGGTGATGCTGGTGGTAGGAAGAGGTGTATTCCCTATCCAGGTAAGAAGCCCTTTCCTGAAAACAACTTGTATCACCAGATGCAAAGATAGCTAACTGACACTAATAAATTCATTGGCATTCCCAAGCTCAGAAGGTGTAGACATTCATGAGAATACATTTCCTTGTCTGTCTTGTAAATCTTGCACTCCAGAAGTGAAATGCTAAAGTAAAAATGAGTAAATCATTCCCTAGAGTTTATGACAAAGGCTGAATTTTTGAAAAGCAAAAAGAGGAAGCATGTCTTGGACGATACAACCAATTGAGCGTCTTCCTACTAGCTTGATGTGATCTTAAACCTGTGAATTCTGAAATACGTGTCCCCTTCTTCATTTGCATCCTTTGTCACATGGAGCTGGCCCCACAGCATTTAAGGTGTTCTTCCTGGTGCCTTTCATGGTGCCCTTCTGGGCCTGATCTCCTGCCCCATCATCACAAAGCCTCCTTCTCATTGTGCCAACAGTCAGTTCCTTTTGCCACAATTCTGTACAAGGGGACAAATTAAACATGTCAGGTGACATATGAGGAAAAGGCTTTCTGATTTATTGTGGAACTTTTTAGGGATAAGAGTTATTTCTCTTGGCCAGGTACCTGTTCTCTGAGGCTTGATCACATTTCAAGGCACTGCTCCCATTTATTAAAATATTCTGCATCCTGAGATGCTTGCGTACTTGTGCCTGTTGCTGGGTTGACACATCTGAATATGGTTGGAAGTTGGAGCAAGGCCGCTGATCGCAAAGAGAGAATGAGGAGAAGAGTCTTTCCGCAACCCTTACTTCTTGTCATTTTAAGCTTCACTGTTGCTATCTCACTTGGGTCCCCTTAAACTGAGATTTGGAAGTAGGACACCACTGTGGCCTTTTCTCTTAGTATAGTTTATATATATATATATATATTTCTCTTAGTATATATATATATATATATATATATATATATATATATATATATATATGACCTACTGATATAAGAAGGTCAGATTTAGAGTAATCATTTTCCCTTTAGCTTTTCAGATGTCACAACCAGATGAAGGATAATTTAAGAAGCCAGAGAGGGGTGATGGGTCTTGCAGAGGAGCCTGTCGGTTGGACCTGGAGGAAAGCTTATCCCAAGCTAGGTAATTTATGACCTGAGGTGAGCTGAGCTCCCTGTGGGCAGCATAGTCTAAGTTCCGTGAAGAGCTCCTGGTTTATTGGAGCGAACTGGAAGGCTGGAGCCAGGATAAGTTATGGCTTTCTTTCCAGTGGCTTTCCCCTTTTTCTTTTCCTTATTGTAATATCTATTATTTGTGAGTGGGGAAGAGAGGGTTCACCTTGCCAACATTGGAACCCTCTCTACATTCATGGCTCTGAGGTGTGAACTGCCTCTGAACCTGCCCGTGTTTGAGTGCCTTTACTCAGCATTCTGCAGCTTCTTATTTTGGTCCAGCCAAGATGCTTGAAGATTTACATTAAATGCTGAAAGTAATTCCTTAAACACAAAATAGCTTTAAAATAAACAAAGTGACAAATCAAGTGTCAATGAACTGAAAACCTAGGCTCTAAATTTCCTCTTTATGTAGAAAATTGAGGGCTTAATTATGATTAGATTCTTTTTCTTCTTTTTTTTTCACTTTTTAAAGAGAATACAAAATAGAATTAAAACAGGAAAAATTACAAGTGACACAGAATTTCACTTAACAAAGTAATATGAATTTCATAGTATTTGTTGTAATACGTAGTGTTGTCTTCCAACCAGTTATTTATATTGCCAGATATATGCATGTAAAATTGGAAGAAGAAGGAAATTAAGAAGAGAAAAAGTACAAACAATTGAAAAAAGAGACAAAAGTAAGTATTATCTGCTTCTTTTCATGAACCAGCAGAAATGCACAGTATGGTTGAAACTGTCCTGTTTACATACATAGATATATCTCTTTCTTCCACCCCTTCTTCTGTTTTTTTTTCTATTTTAGGGAAGGGTCTACAGGGTGTTCATGTTCTCATTACTAGATTGGACTCAGTGATTTGCCTGTTTATAGTCTCCCAAGAGCTGTGATTACAGGTACATGCCACCATGCTTAGTCTCAATTGCCATCTTAGTGCAGCCTGGGGAGGGGCCCAGCACAGCAGGCCCAGGGATCAAACCCCTGCTTGCAGCTGCTTTAATCCACTGAGCTGTTAGGCCAGCCCCATTCTCCTATTCTCAACTCAGCAACTCTTTCCTTTAGAATAGGATTCCAACTTGATAAGAAATAATAGGACCGTGGAAGAACTCAGACACTAATTCTTTTTATTTCTATTACTTTGTTCCTTCTTTAATGTAAAAGGGCTTCAGAAGCTGGAATGAAGAAAAATGAACAAGAGACATTTATAAACACGGTTTTGCCAAGAAAGAACGCTGTATTAGGAAACAGGGCATTTTGGCTAAGGATTTAAATTTTTGATTTAATGGCTGTAACCTTAGGAGGGCGACATAACTTTGAAATCTGGGCTTCCCAGCTCTCTGCCGCACTGGAGCCGGCTCATCTCCTTCACACCTGCAGCTCATTTGGTGCTTCCTTCCCAGCTTCAAGCCCTGTCCTTAAGAACCCTGGGAGGTTGTTTGGGTCTAGTGCTTTCTATGGCCAATTGCTTTAAATACATCTTTTTGACGGCAAGCCTTGCGGGTATGCAGACAGCTCTGCAAAACTCACTTGGGGTAGGGGAAAAGGAAATCCTGGGCTGCCCTGCTCTGGCGGGAAGGGTGCTCAAGGCTGCTGCACCCTAAGGGCACCTACTTGGGGGCACCGCTGATGTGGGGAGTCAGTTGGCATAGCACCTGCCAGAGGTCACGAAATGCCTGCCATGTGAACCCCTCAGAGGCCTGTCAATCTGCCTGATACCCACAGAATCCTATAGTGTGGGGCTGGGAGCAAAGCCACACAGCCGTGTGCCAGACAGAGCCACGGAAGGAATATTTCCTTCTGTTGTTAACAAGCAAAATGCACTTTGGAAAATGTCTTACTTTTGTCTCTGGTTCCCCTGCCTGAGAAACACAGGCTTGTGATTGTCACCCATCATGAGAGGCTAGTGAGGGATGAACATGAAATCGCACAGGGAGTTTTTTTTTTTTTTTTTTTTTTTTTTTTTTTTTTTGTCTTTTTGAGACAGGGTCTCACTATGCAGTTCAGGCTGGCCTTAAGCTCACTTTGTAGCTCAGACTGGTCTCGAACTCACAACAATCCTCCTGCCTCAGCCTCCCGAGTGCTGGGATTACAGGCATGCGCCACCACGCCCGGCTCCGCACAGGGAGTTTAAGACCCCTGGTTTCAAGGTGAGCAGCAACAGAGCACCATCCACCCGCAAAAAGTGTTAGTAGAAAACCAGACAGTGAGAGAGGGAAAGGAGGTTCATTATGCACGCAGTTTGAAACCGGCTCCAAATCTGCTCTTCACTCATTTGTGCAGAGGAAAACACAGTTGTGTTATGACAGAATGTGCTGGGAAGAAGCTGCCAAGGAAATCCCTTTGCCCAGGCCTGGCCCTGTGTCCTGCTACCATCTGGGATTATCTGAAGTGGGTGTCCTTGGAGAGCACAGGTAGTCTCTTTTCTACCACAGACCGTGAAAACCTGGCCCCATTCAACTGTTTTAAAAACTGCAGGGAATTAAACAAAGAAGCCTTCAGAGGGAGGAGAGGGTCCTTTGGAGGCACTTTGTTTGCTTTGGTTTCTGCCCCCACCCTGGAATGCAGTAAAAACCTGGAGAGGTCAGCATAAGAAGAAGCGTTGCAAGGACTGAAACCCCTCCTGCCAAAGTGAAGGGCGAGGAGCTCTTTCTGGGTTCTGGTTTTATAATCATTTCTGTTTATAGTAGGAAAGAAATATCTCCCTTCTTGAATTCAACACATGTAGTCTTTTCTTCTCCACACCCCTCCTTACACAAACATTATAGGGTCTAGTCCTTCAATGGGTTATTATTGAGCAGCTAATGTTAAATACAGGCCAACTCCGCTGGTTGAATGGAACACCTGTGTCACTCAGGTGGTGAAAGTGCCCTTGGTGCCTGAAAGGTGAGGGCTGCAAATGGTGGTCACCAGAGTTAAAAACGTTGGCTGGATGGGTGGGGAAAAGAGTGACTTCTATACTCATTTCAAAGTTTAAGACAGGCCATGGGGGGTGTACAGAATGGCACCAAATATCAAGCTAAGGACCACTGGCTCCTGAGGCCCTGATTTTAGGCAGGACCTTGGCAAAATGAGAATCAAGAATAAGAGCCAGGGAGATGTCTTGGACGCGAGGGCTGGCTTCTGGCTGCTCTCTTTCTTCCTTCTATCCCAAGTCCTCCTCGCATGGATTACATAAACCCTCAGAACTATGACAAGGAAACAAGGCTTCCAAATGTTTTCCTAACACTTGATGGAATTGTTTCAATAGGCACTTCTATGAGCTGTCTAACTCTGGACTTGAACCCTTCAGTCCAAAATCCCTGTGGAGAAAGGATGCAATAAAGAAGAGTAAATAAATACAGAGATTGTGAACAAGCTAGCTTAGAGAGACAAGGTTCCCAGAGCCAGAGGCTCGTGCAGACAAGCCAGGATCACTTCCACCCACTGCTTCCCCAGGCCTTGCTGGCTGTGCCTGTGCTGTGCTGGCCGCAACAGACACTGGGGACCCTGCAAGGGGCAGGCCCTTCCTCCCCTCCAGGGCAGGGCTCGAGATCTAGAAGTGTCCAGGTGGACTATTGGCAGCATCCAGTACCTGAGTTTATTCCTTGCTAAGAAGCAAAGTGTCTCTTCTCATTCCTCAGTGAAAGAGCTGATGAGAAATATAACTTCTTTTTTTACCTCACAGGAGTGACAAAAATATTAAGGCTTTGGATGGGCATTGTCATCCTCAGGAGACAGGCACAGTGATATTGTGCTGATTAGTAGAGTTCCTACCATGTCCCTGTGTGTTCATTGTTCTCTCTCTCACAGCACTGGGCCAAGGATGGTCCCGTTAGGAAGAGACAACAGCACAGATTACGAACGGGAACATTCGTGGGGCCACACAGCACAGTCACTTGGTGTTATAGCTTTTCTGGGAATTGAAGGCACTTCACTCCAAAATTGGGAACTCTGAGAACTTGGTTACCATGGAAATCATGGGATGGGCATGGAAAGACTTGAATGGATATAAATAGTCTTTTTTTTTTGTATTTTTAAGGAAGATTCTACAGGGTGTTCAGGGTCTCACTTAGATTGGACTCATAGTGATTCTCCTGTTTATAGCCTCCCAAGTGCTAGGATTACAGGCTCGCGCCACCGCGCCCAGTCTGAATTGCCATCTGAGTGTGCCCCGGGGGCAGGGCCATTATGGCAGGCCAGGGAAATATTCCAATAATATTCTGAGTAACGGAAAACTTAGGTCACAAAACTTTCCTAGCTACATTTAAAATATGACTAGTACAGATGAAGATATACTGTATATCTAAACATACACTTGTTTTTGATAACTAATAATAAAAATGGAAAAAGTCTTATTGATAGTGCTTTCATATTTATTATATGTTAAGATATTGTAAATGTATTTACTGAAATATTATATTAAGTTTAAACAGTTTTTTCTTTTTCAAAATGTAGCTCCTAAAAATTTAATATGTTATAGGATGCTGCATTTATAATTAGCATTATATTTGTACTGGGGAACATTAATGCAGACCTTATTAATAGAGAGTAGGTATTACTATCAACAATTCAGGATTTTGGGCCAGGGAGATGGCACAGTAGAATAAGCGCTTACCTGGCAAACACAAGGGCCTGAGTTCAATCCCCGGTTCCACCAAAACAAAAACAATTTAGGATTTCAATCCTAGTTTACAACAAGGGTATAACTGGCATAAGACGATTCAAAATGTTATGAAATCATTTGAAATAGATAAAAGAAAAGTTACTGATTGTCTTGTGCAATGCAACCTTGGAGTTATTGTTCTGGACCTATTTTATAGTTCTTTAAGTTGTGGAAAAGTGATAAGGATGCAAATAATTAGCTACAGAAAGGCACACTTGTGTCTGATGAAATAGATACAATTGATCACTGCTCTGTGGACAGGCCCTTTTCCCATTGCTTTTTAAGTTCGTACCTTCTTACCTCTCTGTAAATTCAGTTTCGCCTTATTGCCTATACATGTGTGCTTTGTTGAATTTTTAACTGAGCAGCAAACATTTTATTTGTACCTCATTAATTAATGAGTAAAACTCCTTGACAAGAGTTCATTTTATCTTCATACAAGAGTCATACTTTTACCCCCCCTTAACAGAACTAGAAAATTTAGGAGTTTATGAGAGTACAACTTAACAGGCCACTTCTGCCTTCCTTTAAATCCATGGCCGCTCCTCTGACCCCATGGATTAAACTCTTTCTGCCACCCTGAGATGAAATAGAAAATGTGTTCTTCCATAGAAAGCATTTTATCTGTCAGCTAATTGTCACTTGAATATTACTTACATATATAAAGAAAACTAAATTGTGGATTATTTTCAGTTTGTGTATCAGATACCGGGTGTGGTGGCACATGGCTGTAATCCTAGCACTAGGGAAGCTGAAAACAGGAGGATCACTAGAAGCCTGAGCTATGTAGTGAGTCCTGCACCAAATACATTTAAAAAAAAATCGTGAGTCAGGCAGAGAATCCCTATATCCAATGGATTTAATTTTTAGAGAAAATATACTATGATTCAAATAATGAAAGAGAAACTTACCCTACAACTTGCTTGTAAATAATGCATTATGAATATTAACTAGGCACTTATTTACATAATGTCTCTATAGTTTAATGGCAATACATATTTTTTAAAAACTGAATTGTGGGGTTTTTTTGTTCTTATTTTATAAACATTAAAAAAATCAGCTCCATTCTTATTCTACTTTGTCGTCTCTTTGTTCCAAAATGAACTAGCTTTTTCAAAACAAGATAAGATAAGATAGGCTAAGCACATTGGTATCTATTTTACATTTTCATTTATTCCTATGAATGCAATTGGTTGCAGAAAACAGGAGCAAATTAAACATACAGAGTTGATAATTTCACTTATGCTCCCTGATTGAAAGTTAAGAAATAATCTCACTTAGGGTGTCTATGACTTCTCTATTTTCTTTTAAAAAAAGTTGGGTTCTTTTTTAACAGATAATTAAATTTTTGATTATTAGCCTCTAGCATCTAAGAACTGTACAACATGAAAAAGATTCTTAGTCTTTCATAAGTAGAACATATTATTTTATATATTCGTAAGTTTGAAATGAAGCATTTGTTTTACAAATGCATACATCTCATTTATCTAGTCTGTCCACATATAATTAATGTTTCCTTATTTCTTTGGGAAATAACATGAAGAGGCATTGTGGCACAAGTAAAGCCCTTGAATCAGGTATTTTTAACACTGTAATTTGCTTGGTGATAAACTAATAAAACCAAAATATATTTTGGCATAAAAGATTCAAAAGCATCTATAGTCAGCTTAAACTTCAAAACTTAATTTCAGACAACTTATTTGCCCATAGAAAGTTTGGCTTACTTATATTAAATAAATACTTTAGAAATTTTTAACCAAAAGCATGAATTTATATTATTTTTATTTGATTATTTTTATTTTGTTTATTTATTTTTATTTAGTGCAGATGTCTATAGCGTCTCCCTACACAGATCAGACTCATAGTGACCCTTCTGTTTTCAGCTGCCCAGTCCCTGGGATTACAGGCTCGTGCCACATCCAGTCTCAGTTGCTTTCTTACCTCGCCCTGGGGGCAGGGCCAGCAGGGCACTCGGGGAATCAAATCCAGTCCTGGCACCTGCCTGAACAGGTGCTTTAGTCTGCTGAGCTATCTGGCCAGCTTTGATTCATATTATTATTTAATTTAGGATAATATGACATTATCTTCTAAGAAACTGATTAAATTAAATGAAAGCCTTTGGTGAGATCTGAAAGATCTTTATGTACTTTTAATGTATTACATAAAAACTTTTGGCATATCATAATTTTCAATAAAATGAAGAAGAAATAGCCAGCACATTAAATTTTCCATCATTATTAAAAAATAAGAATAAGAGAATACTGCTTTAAAAATAAAACTGTGATTTTTATTTCCACGGAAAATTTATTGCTGATAGGAGAGCATGAGTCTGACTTATTTTTCACAAAAAGGGATTATATATTCTCTAGCTCTTTCTTTCTTTATGATTTCTATAATTTGGATTTTTCTCATAATATGATTTACTTTTTCCTTTAGAAAACATTTGTTGCAGTGATCATTGAAAATTAGATTGCTAGGTAAAGACAAAACAGATTCTTTCTGCAAAATAAGGAATTGGAAATCTTTTCCAGAAAAGTTTCATCTTGAGTTAGCCTAGAAGAAGTTAAGCATGTTTAGAAAGAAAACGTTATTATTTTTCATGTTTACTCTATTTATCAATATATTGGTTATCTGAATAATATCACAAACCATTGATGGTAGAAGATTCACATGATAGGAGTCTCCATTGTTAACATGGCTTTTTAGTCTTGAGAAAAAATACTTAGGAAAAGGGCAAATTGGAGGAGCACAGACTACTTTAGGCATTTTAATGGGGAGTGTGGACAATCCATAAAAGTCTTAAATTTGATGGGCAGCGTTTCATATTTACCTTTTCTTTTCTTGGAGAAGAGGTCCTTATCAGAGTTCTAGCAGTATCTGCTGTGGTTTGCATAAGATGGTCCCCCAGCATCTCATGTGTTACAAGATAACTGCACCATGGAGGCTCTAGTGCTGGTGCTCTCTCTCGCTCTCTGTGTCTCTCTGTCTCTGTGTGTGTCTCTTTCTCTGCCCCTCTCTGTCTGTCTCTCTCTGTGTCTCTGTCTCTCCATGTCTCTGTCTCTCTCTGTGTCTCTGTCCGTCTGTGTCTCTGTCTCTCTGTTTCTCTCTGCCTAATGCCTGCCATGAGTTTAACAGCTTTCCCTTGCCCTTTCACCATGATGCCTCTGCTGAGGGGCCATTTGACCATGGAGAGAAGCTGGGAGCCAAAAATACCACCCCCTCCTCCTATAAGTCTCAGGTGCTGGATATTTTGTCCCAGTAATGAGAACATGAGTAAGAGAGTTTCCCTGGCCACCCTTCTCAGGGAAAGCTAAGATCTGCCAGGCCAGCAGGATAACAAAGCCTTGCTGCTTTTCTCTGTAAAACTTAGATGAAAGTGAAGGGTTTTGTAGAGCTTACTTTGTGCACAAAAGACTATGCCTTTCCCAGAGATCTTTAGTATTGCAGATAAATTTAAGAAGGACCTTTAACCAAAATACCATCTCAGCCATCTGAGTCTTCTTTTCTCAAAATCAAGGCTCTTATCTTTCCATTATTATTAGTAGTATTAGTTGGTCCGATGATTGTTAGTAGTATTAGTACTAGTACTGCTATTATTTTGGGGGTTTTTTGTGTAACAAGGTCTCACTGGATATTTCAGGTTGGCCTTGAACTCATGGTGCTCCTCCTGCCTCAGCCTCCTAAGTGCTGGGATTGCAAGCATGCACCACCAGGCCCAGCCTATCTTTTAATAACATGTCTTCTCACTTCCTGGTCCCTGCTCTTTCTTATCAGGAAAATAAAACCTCTCAGCACTTTTGGCTTACAGGGCACAGAGAACTCAGACTCCCCGGGAGAACTGTGGTCTGGTGATTCTTTGAAGGATGTGATCGATGTCTCTTCACACAATGGGTCTGGGCTTAGAATCAATTATTAGTGGAATATTGTGCTGCTGATTAATTTATAAACTTGGAACTCCAGTAGTTCTAATAATAATGTAAGAAACTGATGACTCAATTACAATCAACCATGATGGAGAGGATACTGCCAAAGCCTGAATTGGCAGGTACTGGTCTATGACTATCCACATTTGACTCCAGTTTCTCATCCCTCAAAGTTTCCCTAGCATTCCAACATAGAGGAGCAGTTTAATCTGCAGGCTAGTAGAAGTCAAAAGAAATTGTAAAACACCATCCCAGTAGTGTACATCTTGCAGGAAAAGTACATCTGACCTCTATGGACAAGGTGTTGGGAGAGATAGGAGAAGGCAGGAAGATTTTCTTTGACATGATTTTGAATGCTTTTGACAGCAATGTCTCTGTGGTTATGAGGCATACAGAAATCTGTTCAGGATTTGAGGAAGTTTTAGAGACATAATCAGAAAGAAAAGAAATGCAGATGGGGAAGCTGTTCAAACAAGCTCACTTATCTCACTGTTTTTGAAATTTTTCCCTGCCTTTTTCCCTATGGACATCTCTATACAGAAGACAAAACTTTTCCAGATGTTTTGGTGAATTTACTGTTCCCCCCTCTGTAGGTCGTAGTGACTTTTAGTTAAGGGCTCAATGCTTTAGCGTGCAGGAACTCATCTAATTTTCACAGTAATCCTCTGAAGTTGCTATCATCAGTACTACAGTTATCATGATTTTTACAAATAACAAACCAAAGCTCAGGCTCTCTTTTAATCATCCCAGTAATAAGCAGGAGAGCAGGAAGTTTTAGATGCAAATCATCAAACCCCAATTCCCTACTCTGCTCTGTTTGGATGACAGTGGAGTAAGATTAGATAAGCATCTTTTAATGAATTATGTTTGCCTTTTTAAGTCAGCTTGGAGACACATAGCATGCCAGTTCATATATTCTTTAAATGCCTGTGTTTGAAGAACCTAACACACTGTTATGTTTATGGACTTATACATCATGTACACCATTTTGAAATATTTAGGAAAGGAGGAAATGTAACACTTTGCTGTAAAAGTAAGCTAACACCAGCAGGCTCCGAGTTGATTCCAAACAAAGCATCCTGATTGCTCCACATGTCTTTGCTGGCATCTGTGAAAGTTGGTGATTGGAAGAAGTGGAATCAGCCCTGCGCAGACTGTGGCTGGAATGGGTGCTATCCAGCCTTCCATGGAGAACCAGGGGACCCTTCCTCCTCCTCCCACTTTCTCCAATCCCACTCAGGAGTTGCTGAGATTGACAAGAATGTAGTCTGAGGAAGCCAAATGTTAGTTTATGGGACGAACATTGACTGTTCTGGTTTACAAATGGGAAAGGTAAAGCAAAGAAAGGCTGTCTGACATCTACAGAAAAATCAGATGGGGGTGTTGGAATCTTCCCATAATGCCACACAGTTGCTTCCAATGGCTTTTTCCACAGAAGTATGTTTAAGCTAAATTCAAGGTTGAAAAATTAGGACAAGGGTTAAAACCCTTTAGAAACTTTTTCCTTTTGTTCAAAGGCCAGGTTCCCTTTCTAAAACAGACTGACTTCCTACTAATACAGAGTCATCTTTCTGAAACAGATGGGTCTGTATGTGGAAAGAGACCTTGTCCAGTGGCATGTGGGCTTCTTCAGAAGCATGTGTGGTTCTGATTGTCATGGAGAGACCACAGGACATTAATGCAATTTCCTTTATAATGGGCCACCTCTCCACCAGCCCTGGTGTGAAGACATCCATGTGCACATTGCTGACCTCCAGCAAAGCTGGCATGTGTGCCATGGAGCTTCGTGGAGATTTGCCAAAGGAGCAGGCCAATATTTGAGAAAGGGTAGTGATTATGTGATTTCAATTTCATACCATCTGTCCCTATATTTCTTGCACTACCAGGATGGCCACTGGCTTTGGAGGACAGTTCGGATGCCAGGGCTCTGAGAAGCTCTGCATGAAGTTCAAAGGAGCAGGTGTCCCTGCTCCATGAATGCCATGGCTGGTTCTTGCCACAGGGAGGATGCTGGTTTCCAGCAACAGATGTACTTGAATTTCCTAATGAAAGCCTGCTATGCCTGCAGGAGCTGGTGGAATGTCTGAAAGCTTGGCCAGGAGATGCCACATTGCATCCTAGGGGAGAGAAAATACAGGCAGTGGAGGAAAGGGCGAGAAAGAGATGCTGGAGGCTTCTCGATAGGAACATTCCTTATTCCTGGAAGCTCATCACCATTCCCAAGCTATACCAAACGTTAACTACTCTGCATCTTCTTTCTCCAACAGGACCTCACTATTTTGAAAAGAACCTAAACCATAAAACAAAAATAAAGAAAAAAAGAGACTTGTTTTCAATCCACAGTACCAAAACCCCTCCCCAAACCAAAACAGATAACAATGAAAACATTTTGGGCCAGTGAGTCAGAATTTTTACAATATGTGGTACATTTTAAACAAGTCCTTATATGATTATTTTCTTTACTCTCAGGCAATCTGAATTAATGGGTACAATAAAGATTTGGAAGCCCTAAAATGTTGGTTCAATTCCCAAATCTGACACAAAGAAGCTAAACAACCTGCAAGAGAATATGTAGAAAAATCAGCAACAATTTTCATGTCTGCAAAATAGAGTTGGGTACGACTGGGACACTGGTTGACATTTTAAAAAATTGTGTTCCAAATGCTAATTATTCACCAGTTGGTGTTCTAGTCTTTGTCTCTTGATATTAGTAAGTTGATTGCTAGCAGGATGGTACTGGGTTAACTTTTAATGTGGGTTTCAAAAGCGTAAGTTTTTAAAGTCACTAGAGAAGCAGAATGATAGGTGTGGAGGGAGGGGAGACGGGGAAATAAACCTCGAGTGGGAATGGTGATGCTCACACCCCTCATTTCACAACGGGAACGAGGCCAAGAAGAGATGCTCATATTTGCCTTTGATCAAGGTCATATTTCCTAGATGACCAGGTTTCTTCCATGACCTGCTTTCTGAGATGATTCCTACAAAAATGATTTCTTACCGCCAGAGATTTTCATGGCTCTAGGCGTGTGACTTGGTACAACACGCAAAGGTGTTTTGTGACACAGCAGCTTCCCCAACAGGTACAACGCTCACTCCTTGCTGACAGGAGTGGCAGGCACTCCCATCCATTGCAGAAGCCTTCAAAGGCACGTAAATAAACAAAGCCTGACAACTCTGTTCCCCGTGTTATGACCTGCTCGCCTCCCCTGCCACTTCCAACTTGACTTCTCCCTGAGCAGCCTCCGTGTTATTTGAGTCAGCAGGACTTTCAGGGATCAGGCAGCTGGGGCTGCTGTGGGAGCTGTGGGTCTGAGTTCTTGAACCTCTTTGCTGTGACTGGCAGGAATGCTGGAACGCTGCTGGAACGCTGCTGCTCTTAGTCACAAAACTTCTTTCCAATGCTACATTTGCTTAATCTTAACCACTTCCTGCCCTGGAATCAATAAGGTTCTCATTCTGATGTCAACTTTGAAGCACTCGGTTGCCCACTTCATTCTGCAATGCTCCATTTCAATGGGTAGCCTTAACAGGAACATGGATAGTTTCTTCAAAAAAGAAAAACAAAACACTTTCAACACAATGAGAGTTTCTGTGACTCACAATAGCAACTGAACCTCAGATTCAATCACTAAAACCTGTTTGCACGCAGATGTTCCAAGAAGTATTTTTCATAATAGCCACAATCAGAAGCAACCCAAAAAAGTGTCCATCATCTGATTCTTGGGCAAACTAAATGTGGTGTATCTACGAGGTGGATCGATACTTAGTAAGGAAGCTGAGCACTGATACATTTTGAAACATGGATGAATCTCAGTTGTGCTAGGTGACAAAAGTCAGACAGAGAAGACTTTATATGGTATGATTGCACTTGTATGAAATGTCCAGAAAGGCCAAATCTACATGAATAATAATGACCTTAAGGGCTAGTTAAAGCTGGAGGTGGAAATGAGGAATGATTGCAAATGGATGTGATATTTCTTTTGGGGTGATAGAGTTTTCCAAAAATTAGATTGTAGTAATGGTTGTACAATTCTATAAATTAACTAAACATTAGCAAATTGTAAGGGTTAAAAGAGTGTGTCTTTTAACTCTTAATACATGAGTTCTACTCCTATAAAGCATCATGAGTGAACAACCACAGCTTATAACAAGGGGGACACCTTTGGGGCAGAGTCACATCTGGTGTGGTTGGGTCAATAGACCCACTCAGCCTTTCAGTCCTCCTCGCCCTGACCACTCATAGACATGAGTGACCTTCAAGTCACATGAGGGCCCCCTTCACAAAATGCAGCAATTTATAAAGTAGACAGGCTGCCCTTTTGAGGCGAAAGCTGACAAAACCTTGGTTCAGGGACAAATGTATGCAAAGTGAAGAGCTTGTGGCAGTGGCAGCAATTTAGATCTGCAATTAAGACATTTAAAGTGTTCAGGGCTGGCAAGGAGTTAAAGTAAATGTTGATTCAGTTGCAAAGTCTTTAAAGACGTAGCCTTGCAAAAGGACCTTGTACCATTACTGAGGTTGTATTTATTTATACGCTGCTATTACCTGTAAAATATTCTTTGTTTTCTCTCTCTCCCCAAGAACTTTTCTAAGCAGCATCAGGGCCCTTAGCAGGAGGGACTGGAAACAAATCTGGATAATGCATTCAAGATAATTCTAAAACATCACCCTTAATGAGTACCATATTCCCACCATTTTTTCTTTGTACATGATTCACCATTTGCAAATACTGATGCATAAAGAATGCATTAAATGTGGCAAAAGTTGAAGATAGCCCCTGTGGATAAGGCCTAATGGACACCATCATGAAATAATACATACAGTGCAACCCCCAGACATGTGTCTTCAATTTAAAATAATTCAGCAATCATGTTCAACCAGAACCTGATTACACAAAATGGGGCTCTTAACTCCCAGACTTAGATCAAATTTTGAGGCCAGAAAAAAGGGGTAGGGGGGAGATAATATGTTTTCATATTCCAGATACTGTGATAAATGGTCCACACACATTTGTAACATTTAACTGTTTCTTTGGGTTTATTCAGGCACCTAGCACCACTTTCCACCTGTAAATATTTACATTGCTTTAGGAGAATTTACACGAAAGTCCTGACTGGGATACAAAGGAAAGAAAGTGGGAAATAATTGGGGCCTCTGTCAGAATAGTATCTTTTTTTCAAAATATTGAACTACAGTCTATTCTCTACTTTCTTGAAGGCTCTGAGGGAAGATTGACTAGGGTCAGCTTTCTTGAGGAGGGTACAGGGTGACCCAGTACAGGGACCCATTGTGTCCTTGGGCTCTTGAGGATGCTTTGATCCTGCTTTGATCTTCTATTGAGTCGCTGGGGGCTTCCTCTTCTCCCGTATGACTGTGCATGCAACTCTCCTCCCGCAGACACAAGCAGTGCTCTGTTCTGGACTGCAATTTTCAAGATGGTAAGAAACCCCAGAATCCTCCTCTTTAATAGGTTGCCCAGTAATTGCATTTCTATCATTACTGTATTAGCTATTTATTTCTTGAAATGGTGAATATATAAAGTGTTTCGGGAGTTTCATGCGAAATACAAACCGCTCAATTCAAATTGAATCTCAGATAAACTACATGTCCACATCACTATAAATTGGGTAATAGGCCAGGTGTTTTTAACCCCTCAAGAGGAAAGCCTCAAGATTTCATTGATTTAAAAATTAGGCAGCTTAAGTCTACTAGAAATAAATTGTTTTGCATCTGTGCTTTAAAAAAAACCCTAAATGTGTGTATTTAGAATAGGTGATTTTTCTTTCTATGGTGGTAGTGTTTCTATGTCTGTTTGGGTAAGAAGCCTTACGGATGCTCTATGGGTCACAAGGGGAAAATGGGCCAATTCCAGGTACTGACTAAACGAAGAGCTCCTGTCTCTTTGGATTCAGACTTTCAGATCTGTGGTGGGGTAGTTCATAAGCTACTGGAGAGTGCACTGGGGCTGCGGGGTAACGTTGAGGCATCCACCAACTGACTTGTCCCAAGAAATCTACTAAAAATAAAACAGCAGATTTTTTCAAGGAATTTATCACCTTCTTTTACAGAAATTAGCATGCACCCACTTTTATCTTTTTAAAGACTACATTGAATCCCTTGGATGCCAGGTGAGAAGGGAAGCTGGCCTGAAAGTCAGAGCTCTGAGAATTCCAGGTAAGATGACCCACAACAATCTGTCATTTGTGTGACTATCAACTGTCATATGTGCTGTGAAAAAAAAAAATATATATATATATATCGTACTTCATCGTTTCCAGATATTTCTAAGAGGGAAGACCTAGGGTTGAACTTTCTCAGCCTCATGGTATAATTTTAAGCTTTACAGCAGAAGAATATTCAAGAAGTAAATGTTTCTTTCTTCTTTCCTTTCTTGACATGGAGAAATTATTTTCAGTGTAGACTGTACATCTCCTAAGTTTGCAGTTCAAGGGCTGGCCAAATAGCTCAGTGGATTAAAGTATCTGAAAGCAGACGCAGGGGCCAGGTGTTCTATCCCTGAGCCTGCCATGCCAGCCTCTTCCCTGGGGCGCACTGAGATGGCCATTGAGACTAGTTGTGGTGCCTGTAATCCCAGCTTTTGGGAGGCTGGAAAAAGGTGCGTCACTTCGAATTGGGTCTACTAGTGAGACCCTGAACACCCTGTACACCCTTCCCTAAAACACAGAAAAATAAATAAATAAATAAATAAGTAAATAAAACCATAAATTTGCCATTCAAACAAAAGGGAATTTCTTAATAAGGAGATTAAAGGTGAAGGATTCTGAAGACCAGTTGGAAGGTTGAGGAGGGAGAGAGAGAAATGGAGCAGGGAAAGGGAAGCATCAAGCTCTATGGAAGGCAAACAGGCTGAGACACCCCCAGTTGGCGAAAACCAGCCACAGCGGTTGTAGGAGGCATGGGAAATTCAGCTGACTGTGAAATGTCCAAATCCATTTGGCTTTTTTTTTTTTTTTTTTTTGGCTGAACCAGGGATTGAACTCAGACCCTTGCACTTGCCAGGCAAGCACTTATTCTACTGAGCCATTTCCCAGACCCTGAAATGTCCAAATCCTATACTTGTCATTCTCCAGAAGATGGAGTTGCCTATTAATCATGTTTTGGGACGCTATTATTCTGAGTCTTACGTAGAGTTGTTTTAAAAGAGAAGGGAAAAGAGTTCTTGTTTAGGTAAAGGCAAACAAAGGTAAATAAAAAGCCTTTATGCAGATAAATGCGTAAAGATAAATGAGATGATGCAGATTTCACATAGAAATCCTGGGGTTTCAGTTCCAGAAAACATTCATGCTTCCTTACATGAACATTAGTGCCATACAGGCTTCCCCCCACCCCCTTCTCTCTCAATTAGGACAGGGTCTATGGGGTCTACAGGGTCTCACTGTGTGGATCCAACTGACTCGTAGTGATCCTCCTGTTTGCAGCCTCCCAAGTGCTGGGATTACTGGTGCTTGCCACCACGCCCAGTCTCGATCACTGTCTCAGCGCCCCCTAGGGCAGGGCCAGCACGGCACACGGGGCATCTAATCCCTGGCCATTGCGTCTGCCTAAGCAGGCACTTTAATTCACTGAGCTATTTGGAAGGTCGTTTTTCCTC
Organism: Ctenomys sociabilis; assembly: GCA_004027165.1. Classification (NCBI taxonomy): domain Eukaryota; kingdom Metazoa; phylum Chordata; class Mammalia; order Rodentia; family Ctenomyidae; genus Ctenomys; species Ctenomys sociabilis. The sequence goes on along the minus strand of PVKA01000100.1, from coordinate 12,820 downwards.
TTATTTCTTTTTTTTCCCCATCTCATTTTTAATTTAAGTGTCTTGAAGGCAAAAATGCATTCCCCATCTATTTTTTATCTGTCTGTCTATCACCTATCTATCTCTCATTGGTTTATTTCTGTCTCCTGTCTTATAACAGCATCCCACAATGTTTGGGTCATTATAGAAACTCAGTAAATATTTGACTAAATAACCTTTATTTTTGTGGAAAAAATATTGTCAACTGGCTTCCATGGATAAATTTTTTTGTCTGAGAAACAGTCTTTCAAATGTAGGCTTTAACAGCACGTCAAACATTAATTTCCCAATGAAACCCTCTAGTTATAAGCAAAGCCCACACATACTTCACATTCATAAAAAGTGATTTTTGAATTTGTGAATTATAGAATAATTATGGCCAGGGAGAGCAAAGGAAATGAAACACACCCCCAATTCAAAGATTCTGTTGCTTGAAAAGTTGGCAATAAATGGAAGGCCTGCTGATTTTCAGGTTTACCCCATTATACTACATAGAAACAGAGATTTTACAGATTATGTAGTAGTTCATCAGATCTAAGTAGTCATTGGTTCTAAGACATAGCATTGCTTTAGGTGTTATTTAGAAAGATAAAAGAGGTGCCTGGGAGATAGCTCAGTGGAATAAGCACTTCCCTGGAAAGCACAGAGGCTTGAGTTCAATCCCCGATTCCGCCAAAAAAAAGAAAAAGAAAGATAAAAGCATTATCGTGTATATATTCCAAATTCAGACAAATTAACAAGTATTCACAATCTATGAAAAATGAGTGTCCACAAGCTATGAAATACAGATATTTCTCATACAACTTGGTTCAGGGTTCTGCATACTTAGATAGTCCATAAACATTTGTTGAATTAGCGGGTAAATGAAAAGGATAATCAGATTGTGCGTTTTGATCTTTTGAATCAATCTCTGAGAACAGTGGACCAGATCTTTTTCTGATGTTGTAAAAGAATCACTCAGAGAAAAAGGCAAGGGTAGTTCTCTGACTGCTGAGAACAATACACAAACTTAAAAACTAGTTTTAAGAGCTGCATCCTGCCAGAGGAGTTAGGCCTTGCATTTCACTCAGGAAGGAATAGTGAGTTGTCCATCCCCATCATCTCAGTTCAACAGGGATTTCCCCTGAACAATCAAAGAAAAAATTGTGCATCAAAATGTTCAAGTGAGTGTGTGTAGTTTAAGAAAGGTAGCTGGATAGAAATATGCAGCAGAGAGTAAAAAATTACTTTCAGAAAAAGCCTTCTTGGGCTTAACATATGCATCATTCATGCATCAGAAAACAGTACACACTTGTGACTCTGTCCACAGAGCTCAGGGCTGAAGTTTGCATGTTTGTGTCTCCTCTCAGCAATAAATATGGGCAATATTAATGTCATCTTCCAAACCCTCAAAATATAGCTGACTCTGTTCAACAGAGCTGGTCACACTGCTGCAGGTAAATCATCTGCAGATCACATAATCTTCCAAGCATTTGCAAAGTCTGGGGGCCCAGAGTGACAGACCTGGAATATCGATATTTCTTCCTCAACCGTCATCCTACTTGAATTTCTCCGGGTGTGTTCTCACTGACTTTCATGCAAACTGGCTTCTAGTTTATCTTTTAAGAAAGCAACAAGAGAACCAAGAAGTTGTTACAATTCAGAGAAGAATTAAGAGTTTTGGAATAGTGATGTGGCTTTTGAAACATGTTTATCCCTTACTCATTTTCAATAATGGCTATGCTAGACTTTTCTAAGACCACTTCAGAAGAATCTTACTATTCTCCTCAAGTTGTATCAACTGAGGGCAGCTTCATAATCTGATCACTATTAGGCCTATGACAAGAGAATTTTCTCTGGAGCCTGACACAGTATTTACACTTAGCTCTCTCTCAGCTAAGATTCATGAAGTAAATGAAAGGTGAAGAAATGACACTGACAAACACAAGCCTATCACTGACAAAGCAATTAGAGACTCTGGAGTCATGTGAATTTGGTTTCATAAAATGCATCCTGAGGAATGTGAATAAACACAGTAATCCCTTCAAATGTATGGAGGATACATTTTAATGCCCCAGAGGATGTTTAAATCTCAGACAGTACCAACCCATTTATCTATTTTTCCTGTTTTATGTCCTGGTATCTCCTTCTATCACTGCTTTTAACTTGGAGCTGTTATCAAACACTGCAAGAGTTACTTGAATATAACCATTGCTGTGCCCTAAAACTCAATCTGATAATCGACATGGCTGTTCTGCAACTAGCATGGTGGATGGGCAACATATACAGCGTGGAGATGAGGCCGAAGAGATGTTTCCTGTCCCAAGCAGGAGGAAATGGGATGGAGAAATTTCCTTGTGCTTCTCTGCTTACTTCTGCCATTTTTCATTTAACATTTTCAGAATGTTGCTTAAGTGCAGGTAACTTAAACTACAGAGAGTGTGGTGGTAGTGGTAGGGTTATTGTACTATGCAAGGAAAGGAATTAAAGTTCAAAAATCAAAGAGGAGAGATAAATTTATGAAGGGTTTTTGGACTCTTTTGTTTGTATTTCCTCTGAAGGAATCTTGAAACCTGTACACTGTCACAATTTTGGTCAACATTTTAATTTTTTTCATCACAAGTTGCAACCATTACAAAGGATATCATTTTTGGCACTTTTTAAAATGCATTTAGTACAAGGTCTCACTACACAGATTGGACTCATAGTGATCCTCCTACTTTCAACCTCCCAAGCACTGGAATTACAGGCATGCACCACCACGCCTAGTTTCATTTGCCATCTCAGTGCACCTGGGGCTAGCACAGCACACTGGGGATTGAATCCAGGTCCCTGAATCTCATCTACCTAAGCAGGCACTTTAATCCACTGAGTTACCTGGCTGGCCCTCGGCATATTTTAAAGTATTTAGATTTAAAAAGGTAAGTGTTACATTACCTTTTAAAACGCAATCACAAAATCTAAGTATCACAACATTTAATACTATGTTTTTAAATATAAAAAACAGCTCTTGCAAATTTATAGTATTTCTTTACATAAGTATATTATTTATATTCTTCTCACATGTGATTTCATCCCTAGGAACATATTCTAATGCCTAAAATGTCTTTCACTGAACACTTCATTTTGTGTCACTGCAACGAAAATATGTATATAATTTAAAATTAACATTTTTATTCATTGCTGTATTAAAAACTCTACCATTGTCATTTAACAAATAACAATCTATTATAAAGCCGGAGAATGCCACTAAAACAAGAAGTAAAAGTTACTGAATATTCATCTCTTAATGAGTTAGATTTTGTTCAAGTCAGAATTCAAACATGCTCTATACATGGTATCTCTTTAAAACTCCTAATGTCCTTTAGCCTTTAAAGTCCAATTCTTTGTTCTATGTTTCTCTTTACATTTAGATGTGTGATCCTTTCCTCTGTTTCTTTTAAATTGTTAGTTAAATATGAAAGCAAAATCATCTTTAGATTCTAATAATATTTTCTTTTACGAAACAATACTTCATTTATGTGTCTTTCTTAATTGTTAAACCTGAAGGTTTAAGTCAAAGTCTTCCTTTCCATCTAAGCTATGTGGAAGGTGAGCAAACACTCTCCTAACCCAAGGATGGGAAGTAATATCCAGGAGCCCAGCTGGACACTAGCAGCTAAAAGAATTTTGTTTGGAACTCAGGGGTTCTTTGGGGGGCCTTCTAACATGCTCTTGTCTTCAAACATCTGGCAATGGAAAACAGAGAAAAACCCATAAACACAAACGATGAAGACCATGTGGACTGAAGGAGTGGCCACCACGTCAGATAACAAAGCCCAGTCAGGGGGTGGGAGCAGAGGGTGTGGGATGCTGAAGGAAAAACAGAGCCGAATTATTACTGTGCTTCCTTGCAGCTCCCTTGGCGAGAGTTGCAGTTGGGTCCTCCACTGGGTTTCTTTCTGCAAGGCTCTCCAGGCCTGGAAAGTACAGGTAGACGAGACCTTCGGTAGAATAATAAGTAGTGACCATTGCCATCCATTGTCATAATGTGGCAGGCAGAGTGGCATGGAAGCACACCAGGGAGGGCGTGGCGCCTCATCTACTTGAGGCTTTTCTACATGTTGAGCTGCAGACACACCTGATGCCCCAAAGACTTTCATTTCCTAAGACAGAAATTGGTTCCTTTGTTGAGTGTAACCTGAATCCTTTAAGAAGAACAAAGGCATTTTGGGGCCATGTTTTGATAGGTCTACTTCATGTATTGCATAATAAGGTACATCATTCAAGTCTTTCCATTTCTTCCTCCTCTTCTCTTCTTTGGTCCTTTAGTGGCCATTCCCTCAGCTTTCAATCCAAATAACAATGTGAAGATTATTAATCAAATAAGGTTCAGTTAGGTTCTTAGCTGGTGAGGGTTCTTTGATTTCCTGTTTCCTTTTCTGTGAAAACCCAAAAGTATTTCCTACAAAGAGAGATTGTTGTGTGGATTAATGGATGCATATGTCCCCTACAACTATTTTCCCCTTACTACTATTATAAGAAGCTGTACCCTCAGCTTGAATGCCACATAGCCCAGGGAGGGGTAGCTGGCCCTTTCTGTGTCCTCCTATTCTGCCTGAATCCGTGAAGCAGGTAGGTTCTTATCTTGGCCACTGGAGGCCCCTCTGTTCATTGTCTGAGCCTTGTGTGGTAACTACAAATGCCATCGGAAGGTGTGAGAGGATAGACCTCAGTGAGGAAGGTAAGAAAGCAGGAGGTGGTGCACTGAAATGGGTATTTTGTTGACTTTATTTATTCTGTTTATCACTTATAATTTAGGGTCTACACTTTATGCCTGAATCTCTGGTAGGTACAGGGAATATAAAAAGAGTAACTTCCAGAAGCTTTAAGAAATTCATGGCTTAGCGAAAAGTATGTAAACTAGTCACTGTAATTAAGCCTGAAAAAGATGACCTGTTTAGCCTAAAGAAGGGGGAAGGAAGGTCCACACTGCATGGGGGAATTAGAAAAAGATTTATTTTTTACTCAACAATATTTGTGAGTGCCCATGGTGTCCCAGATTTATTCAAGCACTTCAAATACAGCATGGAGAATAGTACAGGTGAGGAGTTTTGCTCTTTTGTTTCTTTTTTGGAGTTTATGTTGTAGAAGAGAAACAGACAAGATACTCATGTTACATCTTCTCAGTAGTTCAGCTTTAGAAAGGAGGACACTGAAAGACAAAGAAGGCCTCATGGCAAACTTGAGAGACTACAAACTCAGTCTGGAGAAGTGCAGCCATCATTCAGGAAGGGTTTGCATTGCAAAATACAGAACCCAAATCAAACTGGGTTAAGCAGAAAGGTACAGTGTAGTCTATGGTACTCAGCAATCCAGAGAACTGTGGCTACAGGCACAAGCTGATGAAAGAGCAAAGGCAGAATCAGCAAGACCTGATGTGTTTTCCCCTCTTCACTATGATTTTGCCCAGCTCCTCCTCAAGCTCTGTGGTGACACAATGGCTGCTGGTAAATCCTGTCTCTCATCTTTTCTCAAAGGAATTCTAGTGAAAAGAATCTTACTTTTCTCTCAGCAAAGCAAGAAAAGCCTTTCTGCAGCTCCTGACTTGTTACACAGCTCAGACTTATAGTGACCCCCCCCCCCCCCGTCTCAGCCTTCCCAGGACTGGGATTACAGGTGTACATTACTACGCCCAGTTTTGGTGGTTGGCACAATGTGCTCAAGGTTCCTGGTTGGCATGGTATGCAGTACCATGGGGATCGAGCTCTAGTCCTTGTGTCAGCTCCTGACTCTGACAGGATCCCATGCCTGGCTCTAGTCTGAAATGAGACTCTCTAACTACCAATCCATAGTCACATGCTTACTCCAGAGCCAAAAACCTCTCTGGAAGAAAATCAGCGCTGTCCCTGTCAAGGGATAGATGCACAGGACTAGCTAACTGTCCAAACACATCAGCTTCAATCCACCATTCTCTGAGTGGTCAGGCTGCGTGATAGTATAAAACAGAACAGGAATGCTGGAAAGGTTAAGGGCAGAAGAATGTCACCCAGTAAAGAGGCCAGGGTGCAGGACTGCTAAGACAGAGATACACACCAGGTTCTAGTAGCACTGGACTTCCCTATCACAGAAGAGTACAGAGGTGCATGAGTTCTAGTCTTGGGAAATGCTTTCAAGCCCTATGGTCAGTAAGTCTACTCTGCAGCAGACACAGGTCTAGTGGTTATACACTCCCCTCTTAGTGGCTACTAAAGACCCCCCCAGCCCCTGTGGAAGAGAATCACTGGATGTGGACAGTGCCTGAGGACCACTGACTGACACAAGGCCTTAGATAGAACAAAGGCACAGAGGTTTATTTAGAGAGTGTGAATCTAAAATGAGAGAAGATGTCCCAATAAGCCCCGTGTGGGACCCTGTGTATAAGGGCATGTTCCAGGCTTCACTTTCTTTGCTTTTCTTAAATTTATTTGGTATAGGGTCTTGCTACACAGCTCAGACTTGTAGTGACACCCCTATCTCAGCCTCCCCAGCACTGTATTGTAGTCATATCATACCACTCCCAGTTTTGGTGGTTGGCACAGTGTTCTTGGGGCTCCTGGGTTGGCATGGTACACAATACTGGGGATCAAGCGCCAGTCTTTGCACTTGCCAGGCAGGTGCTTAGATCACTAAGCTATCTCCCCAGCCCCACAGACACTTTCTTAGGTGTTCAAGGAGAGGTGGAAGGAAGGCCCAGGCACCACCAGACTACATTTGAGGAGGGGCAGAAACAAAGCCAAGAAAATCATGAGGGGTAGGATGATCCAAGGCCCTTTGAGGCAGAATAAACACTTTGGCCAGCATTCTACAGGGAAGGGGCGCCTCATCGAGGCTGTCAAATGGGCCTGTGAGATCAAGGACTCTTGGCCAGCCCAGCAGGGGTTGTGCAGCTCAGCTACTTCATGCTGGAAAACTCTGAGCAAGGTATTTAATCTCCCCTCGCCTCAGTTTTTGAAATGAAGAAGATTGATTGAAGCAAGTCCAAGTGAATGGGTGTTTTATGAGGATCAAATAAGATAAAATGTGTAAATTGCTTAGAATAGCGTCTGGCTTCTTTTAACACCGCTGCTGCTCCATTGGAGGATAAGTTGTGCCATCTAAATAGCTGGTATGCAGTTCTGTGACCTTGGCAAGCGCTTTACGTTTCTGAACCTCAATTTTACTCAAAATAGAGGGACATTCTGTAAGATGTGGTCTAAGACCTGCTCACATAGATGTTCTGTAGTTGTGGTTACAATGTAGCGATGAACCTGAATTTGCAGGTCAACAGGAGCCTGAGTCCCTTGGCCTGCCCTCTCAGAGGCAGGGAAGTGGCCATTTAAATGCAATCACAGCTCTTCAAGCAAAAGCACTTTCCTATCCAATCCAAAGAATGCTTGTGCAAAGCCATTTTCCAGTGCTAGCATCAGATATTCCTTTTCCCCCAGAAACAGATGTGTGCAAAGCTGTCTGATGGCTTTTGAATTTACACAAACCAGGTTTCCCCACCCTCTACCCCCCCCCCGACTCTTTTGAGCTTCTCAACACAAATGAATTCTCCATGTCAGCAGAATATTACATATGTTATGCAAAAACACATCCCTGAGACATAGAGAAAAAGGCATAAATAATGCAAATTGCACATTTATCTCAGCCCTGGCCAGATGAAGCAGGGGTGTGGGCTACAATTAGCTGATGGAAGCCGGACAATGTGCACTGTGGCAGTGTAATATATGGAAGGTGTCTGGTTAGACCAGTGCATTTGTGAGAGAGAAATATAGTGCTTGGTAATACAGAAGGACAAAGGAAAATGGTGCAGGGCCAGGAAACAAGGTAGGAATGAAGATAAACAGAAACTTAGAGATAGACAGGCAGAGAATAGGCTCCTAAGAGAGAGCAGCCTTGCCTTTGAGCAAAGCAGATAGCAGCACTGCCCTGTCATCCTGGCCATCGGGTTTTGATCAAGCCGATGATTTTGTCTGAGTCTAAGTCACAAAGGGCTGCAGATTTCACTTGGAAGGTTGTCCAGATACATCCCTCAGCAGATGGGAAGACTGTGGTAGCAAATGAAATTAGCAGGCTGGTTGGAGGAAAGCGCTCTTATGCATTTCCTCCTTGGCCTGTTCAGCATCTGCCTGAAGCACCAAGGCCGGAACCCTCAGGAACAAAATGGTCCCTAAAACAACAACAATAACAACAATTGCAACAACAAGGCCCTTTCTCTGCAAATAGAAGAGATAAGCTGCTTCTTCCAAGAAATCCCCATCTGACTTGAGTTCTTGGAGACTTTTGGTTGAAAGTGTGAGAAGAATCAAGATAGTCCTTCTCTCCCTTGCTTCTCCACCCTGGCCACCTTGAAGTACATCATCATCAATGTCGTCGTCGTCACCATCATCATCATCATCATCATCATCATCATCATCATCATCATCTTCATCTTCATCATCTTCATCATCATCTTCATCATCATCATCATCATCACCATCATCATCATCATCATCATCATCTCCAGAGTACTGGAAGGGTACAGAGGGAAGGTATAGTTATTCCCTCATGACCTTGGAGGGAATCCTGCTTCTCTCCTTCAGGAGGGCATATTGGACAAAATTCATAGTTTCTGCTGAAATCATATTTTTTTCCTCCATTGATTCCAATTGATGGACAGACAATGGTTCAGAGAATACATAAAAGCAAAGACAACAAAATCCTAGAGAGAATGACACCAAGCAGCTTGGAAAGACAGAAGAGATCCATCCAAGATCACCTTTCTCTGATTAACAGCCATCTAGAGCCAACTAGAGTTTCTAGGAAGTCTGTTTTTTTGAAAACTATTTTACTAGACTTGTATCCTAGAGGGAATTGTAATCTAGAAGACAGATACTCAATGTCAACATAAAATTTTAAAAAATTAAAAGTTTAAAAAAAAAAAAAAAAAATTAAAAGTTTAAAAAAAATTAAAAGTCAATGTCATCATAATAATTATAGTAAGCATAATGATATCAGCATGGGTTAGGATCACTAATATAAGCATAAAGCAGGCTAGTATTTATTTAAGGCTTACTGTGTACCTAACCCCATGTTATACACATCTAATTCTCAACAAGATGCTGAAGCACATGATATTCTCAGCTTCATTTCAACAATGACGAAACCAGTATAAAGAAATATCTCTCAAAGGCCATCAGGATAGTTTGATTCCCAGAATGGCCAAGATTCTTCACTCTGAATATGTCCCCCTTTTACCATGTGACTTTGGGACTAGTCTTCTGGCTTGCTTTCAGCCAGTAGAACAAGACTTTTCTGTGTCTCAGTTTCGTGCCTGGTCTCAAGAGATCTCCTAGATTTCTGCTTTTCCCTTGGAACTTTTCAGGGTGCTGATGAACAAGCCCAATCTAGCTTGGGGAAGGAGGGTATGTGGTCACATTGGACCCAGTAGAGACCAGGCTAGACTTGCCCTTTAAACATGAGAGCATCCACACAGGGTCAGATGGTTAGTGGAAGCCCGGGGCTGACCTGTTGACCAGTAAGCAATGATGGATGGGTGTTGTTTTAAGGTACCAAGTTTTGGGGTGGTTGTTACACAGCAATAAATAACTAAAACAAAGCCCATAGAGCATTTGTAGTGTGTTTTTGCCCTCTGTGTCTCTGCTTTTTTACATCTAGTTTGGTGACTCACTCCCATGTGCCCTCTGTGTTCACTAACATCATGAGCTCAAGTTTCACTTTCTTTGTCCAGTAGGTTCCCATAGCAGACATTACTGGTTGCTCATAAGATTTGTTCTCTGGAAGAATCCTCTGAGACTTGAGGAAGGATCTCATATCCCACCTCCAGGGAAAATCTTGATTGAAAATCTACCAATGGTGGCTACTCCCTTTGGTGCCACTGATGAGGTGAACATGTGACCTACTACAGACCTTGAGCTAGGAAGGTAGGACAACTGGAGACATTTGGGAAAGTGTTCGTGGTAAGGAAAGAAACAGCACACAAGGTGGGGTTTTTATGATTTTGTATGCTGCTTACCCTCTTGCAATAATAAGGGGCACTGGTGGTGAGGACAGCACAATGGAAAGGACAGAGGTCTCAGAGAGACCATTGAGAGACAGATCTGGGCCTTGCTTTGCACTATTTTTCCACTTGAATCTTGCCCTTTGTTCAAGTCAATAATATTTTTTTAAATTTTCTACCTAAGGAATATTATTATCCTCAAGAATAGAATTGCAGTAACCTGTTTAAAGAACTCCAGCTCTTTGCTGTACTTCATTCCTATAAAAATGAACACAAAGCTACACACAGAAGACCCTGGAGCTGATCTCCAAGAAACAGGTCCCAATATCTTGCAGTCCTGTGGTGTTGACCTCTCAACTCCTGTTGGCTGACTTCAACCATGAGCAGAGATGCCTGTGGACTCAGGAACACAACAGGGTGAAGGCAAAGGGGAAGACATTGTGGAGGCTCTGGGAATCTGGCTGAAGTGTGCACAAGGGCCCAGGGAAGCAGCAAATGCTTTGCCGCTTTCTCCTTCCAGTGGTCTTGACTTTTCCTCTCTATTCTGAACTAAGGAAGGAATTGGTTCGTGCCTTTATTCAGGATACCACTCAAAATACTTAATAACTAGTATTAAATATAGCCCAGAGTCAGACCAATGAATAAGGATGGCAGCTCTCCAAGCCCTAGGTTTTGGATAATAGGGATTTGTGCCCTAATTGAAGAGAGGGGAGTTTTCTAAGAAGAGGTCAGAGTAGAAGTGTTGCCCTTGTGAACACTTGGGGAAAGAGGATGGGCAATCAGAATAGCCAGAGTGTGCCCACAGTGTGGGCCTAGTCTTTAAATTTTAGCATGCATTTTAGTAGCTTGCTCAGCCATATTAAGGATACCAGTCTCAATCACATGCATATCATGTTCTGTGTAGATCTGTCTGCTTTGACATCCTGTGTACTCCTGAGCCCGGAGGCACTGTATGCTTATTCATCTACGTATGTCTGCCAACCAGTGCCCAGTACCCAGGTCCAGTGCTCAAGGCCAAGCACAATGCACAGCTCCCAGGCCTTCTCTATGCAGTTGGAAGAACTGAACAGAACTGATGACATGAATCTGAAGACCCTCTCATGTCCTCTGGAGTAGATTCTGTATATTAGTTTCTGTACAAATTGAACAGGTCACAGCCATTTTCCTTTGAAACAATCACCTCATTAGAGCAGGGTTCTGGTAACCTGTGATGATGCATCTTTTCTATTCTTCTCTTTTTTTGTACTGGAGATTGAACTCAGGACCTTGCATTTGCCGGGCAGTTGCTTATGACACTGACTTATCTCCCCGGCCCACCTCTTCTGAGATATCTCAAGAATGAAGCATCTTAGGGAGACGCTGGTTGGGGCAATGGAGAGAGAAGGAGGGAGCAGCCTCCAGTGTCTTGCAGGCCTTAAGCAGGCTGTTTCCCAACCTTCTGGCCTCAGTCAGGACTACAGATTCCAGGCATTCCCTTTTACTGTGCAAAGAGTGCCTGGCCATGCCCCTATGCACCTTGTACTGGGGAACTTTTGAAAGATTTTGGCCCTGGCCTTTCAAGGTCAGTGAAGATTCAGGACATAGGAGTAACCTGTACTGTAACTAAGTTGTGCCTCAAATTTTCTGATCAAGATCATGGAGCCACAGAGGAATGGGATCAATGATGTATAGTGTGTCTAAGGAGAGTCACATGGAGAGAAAACTTTTTCTCAGGCTTACACAGAGAGCAAACTGGTCAAGCAATGGCCATGACTCATCCACAAGGCTGACACTGACAAAGTATCTACAAAGTGAGTACAGGGTTACAGGATAAACCCTGAGAAGACTTGACTGACCTTATCAGATACAAAAGTTACATTTCTTTTTATATAGGTCTTGCTTTATCTTGGTCTTAACCATCCAGCAGAAAAGGATAATAATGAGGTATATAAAGTAAAGGCATAATATACTAAGCTGTAAATGGCTCTAGTCAACAACTTCTGTGGATAACGCATTACTATGCGGACTGCTGGACTGTGTTGGAGTGTTACACTGAATTCAAGCACCTATAATAATTGAATGCCAATAGAATACCCATCTCTGACAGGACTAAACAAAAAAAGGGAATACAAAGGAAGACTTATTCTGTATTTGTATATACAGAACAGTTAGGATAAATATGCAGCTACTTTCATGTAATTCTATGAGAAGAAAGATTTGCACTAATAGTGTTTGGACAGGATATCCTGTCTGCTCTTGTACTACAGATAACCACTAGGAATATAACAATGTAAAATATTAGTTATTGAAACAGAACTATAAATCAGCTTTAAAAAAGATAGATATGCAGCTACATTCTCTTAATTCAATGAATAGAGGGACCTGCTCTAATAGTGTTTGTAAGTAGAATATCATGTCTGCACCTTGTACAATAAATGACCACTAAGAAAACAATATGCAATGTATCAAATATTGAATCTGTTCAACTAATTTGATGTGAAACAATCTCATTGCCACTTGTTCTTCAATAAAATTATGAAAAAATAAGACTTCTATGAACTGTAATCCAAGTAAATCTTTCCTCCTTTGAAAAAAAAAAAAAGAAAGAAAGATACGCAGTGTCCTGCGACTTGACTATTTTTTTTTTTTTATTTTGTCGAAGAACAAATAGCAATGAGACAGTTTCAAGACAAATTAACAGGACAGACTCGATAAATTAATACATTGCAAACTGTTTTCGTAATGTTTTGGTATCATACAAGGTGCATACATGATATACTTACAGACATTATTATAGCAGATGTCTCTAATCAGTGAATTAAGAGAGTGTAGCTGTTTACT
>PVKA01000099.1:241433-270399 GCA_004027165.1 Ctenomys sociabilis | reverse complement strand
AGAAAATGGTTGAGGCTAGAGTAGATGTATAAATAACAGAGTACAAAGACAGGGTCAATTCATAGGAGAGTTGGATATTTGTAGAAGCAAAGTCACAGAGAAGGGTAGAAAGGGTAGAATTTAGTGCCTAAGTACAAAGTTCATGTGTAGGTAGGGGAATGGAGCACAGAGGGCTAGAGCTGATAGGAAGGCTACAGGAGTGGCTCGGATAGTGAAAAGAGCCCTTGACGGACAGTGCCAGGGAGACAACAAGAAATGCTGTTCTGAAGTCCACCGTCCAGGGGGATCATAGGGCACCATTTCCTTCAACAAATATGGTGGGCTTGGGATAGCCCCTGTGCTCCGTACCCAGAGCTTGCTGCGAAAAGATGAGCATGTTGCTGCGACCATCACAGCGTGCTCGGGGACTCACCTGGAACCACTGCACTGTGGTCCCTCCCTCTCCTTCCACTCAGCCTCCCTTTCATCTCTCCTTCCTCCATCTTTTATAGATGTTATGTCTCTACTTACATCCCCACAGGCCACTCTACCTCTAGGGCCCGTCATCTCTCTTGTCTCCCTCTCTGTCCATTTCTCTTTCCTTCTCCTTCTCTTGTAAATTGCCAAAACAAGGAAACAAATTTGCATTTTAGTCTCTTATATTTCCTGAACAAACATGTTTCCTGGGTTTAATTTTTAAAACTAACAAATTTAAAATGTGATGCTTCTTTCTCTAAAACTAAAAGTACCTATGAATTTCAATTACTTTTTGTGTTGGTAATGGTCCCTGCCTCTGTAAGGGACCGTGTAAGAAGCAGCAGATTATTTAGTTCCCAACAGACGCAATGCTTATTTTCCACAGTGTTGACTTAAGAGAAAGCACTTACAGTCCCTGTGAGCATTCAAAGTTTCTATGTATCATCTTAGCAAATAAAACATAAAGAACAAGAAAAACCCAGGAAGTATATATTAATATCCATAAATTCAGCGTTACAGTTGAAATTCAAATAATGGGGACTAATCATAAAAAAAAAAAAAAACAACAAGCTTATGGCCAAAGTACACAAAGTTGCTTCAGGAAACCTCATACTCAGAGGTGCTAGCCAAGAAAAGCATGTCTTCTTTGTTCCACTGACCTGGCAATGGGAGAGTGGCTCTTGTCACAGCAGGTGATACACTGCTCCCCTGACTGTGGAAACAGCATTCCCAGCCCACACAGAATATGGTGGGTTCTGATCCTGGCCACAAACTCTCTGGAGAAGACACACAGCTGCATTTGGCATTGATTTGGGTTTCTTTAGGTCACCTAATATCAGAAGTTTTCACCTGTGCCTCAGCAGAACAAACCCCACAAAATTCAGGAAAACATGGATAATGATTTCTGTTGAAAGTGAACACATAAAAATGGCACCCATTGGTGGAAACTAAGTTCTGAGCCCAGTTCAACACCAGCCTAAACTGTCACCATTACTTATATAGACAATGCTCACATTTTGTGGCTTATAAGTAGCGCCTCTAATTAGATATGTCTTGCTTGCTTCTCGTAATATACCCTTTTAATCAGGCATCTTTAATGTTTTTTTAAATATATATTTCTATTTTTGGCAGAATCAGGGACTGAACTCAGGCCCCTGCGCTTGCCAGGGAACTGTTTATCCTACTAAGCCATCTCCCCAGCCCAAAATAATTATTTATTATAAAAGAAATGTTGGAATAGAAAGTCTTCAAAGAGCACCAGGGGGAAGAAGATGGAGAGGAATCTCAGAAATCCAGTTCAGATTCCCCACAATGCAGGCAAGGGTGAACGTTAGAGGGGTGGGGAAAGCCACCTCGGGGACAATGCCTCAGCAGCCTAGGGACTTGCAACACAGAAGCCTTGTGTGAGTGGCTGTCTACAAGGCTAACGGTGCGGCAAGACCCGGAAAAAGCGGAAACCAACGAGCAGCCCTTACAAAGCTACAGAGGAGTTTGTGCTTGTGCTTTCCAGTCTCCTGAGCTGTTTCACAGATGTTCCTTCCAGACAGCCGGGTGCTCCCAGGTCTTGCTTCCTACGCACTCTTCACCCCCTCCCTCCTGGGTTGTTGCTGTCTTAAGTACCCGATGCAATAATTCTCATTAAATTACAATATGGAGAGCAAATAACTTCATATTTTTATAGTGTTTGTATTTTAAAGGTGGACATTAGAAGGCAGTGACTAAGCTAAAGGAGATAAATTGTAGTGGGTGTACCATGCAATTGGTTAAATGTTTACAAGGCAGGAAGAGCCTATTTCTGTCGCTACAGAATGGCCCATGATGGTTCCTATTGCAGTGCTTAAAAAAAAATCTTTTGCCATGTATCAATCAAAATTATTTAAGTTCTGGATGTTGTCTTGAGCTACATTGCAAAGTCTTTTTAGGCATGTGTTAGGTTTCTGTGAAATTTTTCTTTTAATGTAAACGTCATACTAAACTGTCAGGTTTTGTCATAATAAAAGTATAGATTTACTTTAAAAATCAGAATTATTTAGAAGTGGTACCTACGTTATCTAAAACAACCCCCAAAGTCACATTTTCTTTTCCCTCCCACTTCTGATACCTCACACCTGTGCTTGACTGTGGGATCTTAAGAGGGTTCTAAGGTGAAGTGTCCATGAAAGTAAACAAAGGGCTTACTCATGCAGCAGTGACTTCATGAATATCGAAAGGTGAAACAATGGTCTCTTTTCCCAATTGGATCACTGTTCAGAGTTGACGTTTCCAAGTCCCCATGGAGTTTTATCAACTTGATAGGATCACATTCCTTTCACAAAGGGTAAATCTCTCTTCCTTGCACCTAGTTTATGGTGGCTTTCTTGTAAATATGTTTGCACTTGCTAACTTATGCTTTTTTTATTCATTTTTTTTTCTCTTTTCCCTTCTCCTGCTTAACATTTCTCAGGACAAATGTTGCCTCTCACTTTACTGCCAGCCCCTCTCAGCCTCAGGTAGGTGAAGAGTTCAACGTTGTCAGGAGCACCTGTCTTGATATTGTTCCCAGAAACCATGTGCTGTTGTCCTTGTCCCTTCCTGGATGGTTATTCATGTCACTGGGATTTTCAACACAACATTTAATCTTGTAACTTTAATTGACATGAAATGGAGGAAATAGTATTCGTTTTTCTGTTGTTCTTAGTTCAATCTCCATTGAGAAAATCATGGTCAGCTGTGTCCCAAGTACAGTTTTGGGTTGTATAAGGTACTAGGAACACAGGATGAAGACAAGACACAACCTCTGTCACCAGGGACCTGATAGGATAGGGGGGTGGAGGAGAGAGAGTGGACAGTGGACACCAAGTAGATATACAAATAATTGACCTGAAAATACAATAAAAATAAGATAGATTTTAATTCCTACAGCATTATTGATGGATTCAATTTGTTTTTCCCGTATTAAAGAGCAAGAATGCTGACAGCATTAGGAGAATTGGCTATTTTTATCTGCTTTTCAATAAACCATATTCATAAACAATAAATACATAACAATAATGTTGATTACATTAGGCTGTTTCTCTTATGACATTCTAGTTACCTGTTTTTTCTAAATGCTGGCATTATATGTGTGTGCCACCATGCCTAGTTTGGTTAGCAATATTTTAATACAAGTTTTATTAAATCCAAAATAAAAAAATAAAGTGATTATTATTACTAAAGTTGTTTTATAGTCTACATATAATTTATACTAATTTTTTTTTTTAAAAAAAAAACCTACTTTAAGGGCTGGAGTGTTAGCTCAGTAGTCTAAGTGTTTGCCTGGTAACAGCAAGAACCTGGGTTCAATCCCCAGTACTGCATGCTGTGCTGGACCCAGGCACACTATGCCAGCCACCAAAACCAGGTGTGGTGGTGCACACCTGTGATCCCAGCCCTGGGGAGGCTGAGACCCAAGGATCACTATGAGTCTGAGCTGCTTAACGAGACCATGTACCAAATAATAAGTAAATAAAATAATTTTTTTAAAGTCCTATTTTAAACTTGCTATTGTATAGACCCTTTTCTCTCAAAAGATCAATCTTGCCTATGTAGTAAACTCAAGGTCAACCTGAACTGCATAGTGAGATTTGTCTCAATATAAAAAAAGAACTGTTGTAAACCTGTTAAGTTACCAGCATGCAGGCAAATACTTAAATGCATCTCAGAAAGTAAGCTCAGTTTGCAGTGTCTCCCCATTCTTGGATCTAAATATCTCTACCATGCCGATTTCAGCAGCTAATGTGATGTCATTTGACAGAGCTGGAAGTGATGGGCAAATCAGCTTCCCCAAGCCTGCATAAATCAACTCCCACACATCCTTCAAGAGTTCAGTGCCCCTTGGCCATGTGGCCACTATAGAGCATATATACTACCACCCTGTGCAGAAGGGGTGGCCGGTCAGAATCTGTTACCTTCAACATGTATTAATTATTTGAATTAATAGTAGAAGCCACTGGTTGTCAGGTACAATGGGAACTGTCTAGAAAAAGGGGGAATAACTTGTGCTCTGACTTCTAGAAGATAACAGACTATTGTCCTGTATAGGGCTGTAATACATAGATATATGTATGTATATGTATATGGAACAGTATATGATATACATAGTATATGTAATACATATATATATATATATATATATATATATATATATATATATATATAGTGGGAAAATTAGTAATAATTACATGTTATTATTTCTTTTTATTGTAAAAATGATTTAAATATTAAAGCATAAATAACCCCCAAATAGAATGTAGCCCTCAAACTAGAATGAGACATAATTAGAGCAAACACAAAGTCTTTGATAGCTATAAAAATCTTACTTATTTTGAACTGTTCCCATTTTGGCCTGCATTTATATCCTTTCTGATTACAAGAAAACTACTCTGTTCCTATAAGCTCTCCTGAATGAGTGCATACTCTCAGGGAACTTGCGTCAGTCACTGTCTGCCTCTACTCCTGTGGATAGAAGCAGGCTGCAGACTGACTTGTGACAGAGCAGGCAGCCCGGATCCATATGGTGATTTTTAGCCTGAACTTCAATCATTGCTTTGGATTGTTTTTTGCTTCTTCTTGGTAAAAGTAATTTGGGAGGGGGTGGTATTGGGATCAAACTTAGGACCTTGCACTTGCTTCTGAGCTATATGTCTGACAAGTGGATTATTAAGTAGTAGGTTAAAAAAAAAATTGATTAGAGATTTATGGTAAAGTAGACATAAACAAGGTTAATTATACTTTTGGCCTATTAATAAGGATTTAGTATGTATCAACTGCTTATACAAAGCCATTTACTATCATTCATTATATATATATATATATATGTATATATATATACATATATATGTATATATATAATGTAATATATATTACATAATATATTTATATATCATCATTGCTAAAAGTAATTATAGTAATGTTCTTGAATGGCAAAGTACAGTTCCCCTGAAAACCAGGAACAGCTCTTGGGAATTCTAGACCCCTCACTTTTCGAAAAGCCCTGTTTATGAGTATCTGAATCAAGCTCTAAAGTAAAGTAGGTTCTTAGGGGTACTGCCATCTGTTACATGGCAAGAATAGACTTCTAAACAGCAGCCTGAGATGAATCTTGAGTTGATTTTTTCCCATCAAAAGCCTTTAGATTATTGGAGAAATGCTCTATTTTTATTAACCTAGTTCTCAAAACACGATTAGTAAAGGAGATGTTAGAATACAAACTTAAATTTTAATGTGTTTGCCTCTCTTCTAAAGTGATAGATGTATTAGAGTCCTAGGATATAAAATTTGTTGTTTGGTTTTCTCAAAATCCTAATCATACATTTGGCATTGCTTCTCAATCAGTTATTATTACTGATCACAATTTCACTTTCTTCATGATTAGTATACATGTTCAAAACTTAAGAGTCTGTACATTTTGCCAATAGATTAATAATCTAGCTGGGTAAATAGTATAATAATCTCTGTTAGAAATGTTTCCTCATTCTGATAATATCTCAAAAGTACCTTTAAAGAGTTTTTCAACCTTTCCATAACTGTAAGCATATTTCAGGAGCTGGATGTAAAGCTTTGAATTTGAACATCTTTTTAATATATTTCAACCAAGAAATATCTCCTCTAGCAAAAAGTCCAGGGGATAAACTGGTCTGGTCCTAATTGTTGTCTGTGGGAAGGTGTCGCGCGCAACCTCGCCGGCAAGGAAGACGCGACGACCAGCTCTTCTTTCCACGGTTTATTCAGGACCCCTATACAATACTACTTCTCCTGCTAGCTAGCTTTCTTGCTTTCTCCTTCCTCCTTCTCCTCTCTTCCTCTCTTCCTTCTTTCTCTCTTCCTCTCTCCCTTTTCCTCTCTTTTTCCCTGTTCTTCTTCCTTTCTTCCTCTTCCTCCTAGGGGAAGCCCGCCCATGGCTTTTGAACCAGTGGGCATCCAACCCCGGAGTGCCACGTGGGCACAGCCGATAGGTCCAGGTACACGGAAGCAACGCCCTAGTCCTTAGCCTTAGCCAAAACGAGAAGTTATTTGCTATGGAGAGCATCCACCCCCAGGTGAGGATGAAAGAGGAAGCCAGCGCCGTCTTTAAGGTGTGGCTGTGTCTTTAAGGCGTGGCTGTGTCTTTAAGGCGTGGCTACTCACAGCTCTCTACAGGAAGGTGGCCAAAATTCTTGAAGAACAGGCTTTTCTGCTTTTTTCAACGATAGACTTTCATATTTCACAATGATCACACAGAAAAAAACCATAGTCTTGTTCTACATCCCATCTGTCCCTAAGCCAAAGGCATGGAGAATGTCTTCCTCAGTAGGAAAAGGAGTGGAACATAGTAATGCTTCCCTTTAAAAAAAAAAAAAAAAAAAAAAGACACTGTATAACCATAAGGTGAAGTGGCTATTTTATCTGTCTCCCCCATGTCTGGCCCGCAGTCCTAGGGCAGAGCAGTTAGCTGTATACATGAGGTGAGCAGCCAACTGAAATAACCAAGATGCACTGAGATTTGTATCTGAACTTTGTGCCTAATAGTAGAGAAAGCAATCCTATTCATGTAAAAATGGTTTGAGTTCATACTCCGTAAACATTTCTTATTAAAACAATTATGTCTCTTGCTTATTCTCAGTTTTTTCTATACAAATTTCCCCAAGATGTGGACTCAGTTATCATTAAAGTGGTATCTGAAATGGCTTATCCGTGCTCCGTTGTCTCGGTGCAGAGCATCACGGTGAGTGCTGAGGCTTTTCACCCTTCTAACGTGGAGTAGTGTCTTAGCCCAGAGTCAATGACGGGAGGGGTGTGTCCTTTTACCGTGTGTCTCCCCATGACTACTAAATAGTAACAATAGTATCTTGTGCACCTGAGTGGACAGTGCATGTTTGCAGACTGATTTAGAGAGATAAAGGATAGTTGACCCTTTACCAAAACAAAGGAAAGAAGGAAGAAAGAAAGGAGAGAGGATGGTCCATAACAAAGAGCAAAGAAGACCATGTTGTGGGTTCCATAGGAAAAAAGAAAACAACTGTTTGTTGTGTTTTAAATTGTCTATTGTGACACTGAGTTCTTTCTGTCTTGCCAGATGTTAGTAACAAATGGGAGAGATGTTACTCACTTAAAGGCTGTCTTTTCATAGTGTAGAATGACTGAATTCAGAGAACAAGGCACCAAGTTCTAGCAGGACTATTCCATGAATACTGCGGGTTGAGGGGACTTGCCATGGCTTCTAGTTTAGCAAAGCCTCCCTTGCTCTGGGATCTAAGATCTAGGTAGATAGGCCTAGGCAGAACCTGCACCTAATGTGGCATTAATGATGCTTCCCTTTTTCTCCCTCATACATGCTGCAGTGTCCGGTGTACGATCTTGACCACAATGTGGAATTTAATGGAGTCTACCAGTCCATGACCAAGAAAGCTGCCATCACACTGCAGGTGAAACATTCATTTTTGTGGTCACTACTGTCAGTGACATTGTTTAGTGAATAGTCAGCTTACCTAAGAGATGGTCATCTACTGTGTACCTTGATTCTTTTTGCACTGTGATAGTTAAAAATTAAGATTTTGGGACCTAAATCAAAGCATGAGTGATAGAAAACAATGCTATTCTCCCAAATAATCTTTTCCCCATGGAGATTCTTGGAAACACATGATCAAGTGGGACATAAATTTGACGATTTCATAGAGAGATACAAGTAGAAAATTCCAATTGACTCAGTGGAGGGTGCCAGTTTAGGTTGAAATTTATGAGATCTACTTAAAGCAGTTAAATGTATTTTAATAGTTTTTCACCAGAAACTGTCACAAAAAGATGACTTCACATGTGGACAGATTGACAAGTTCAAAGGGCCATGGGCCATATTTTTATTTGTAACTATATTATAATGTTAATGGTAATTAAATAGCAAAAGACGTACATACATGGTATCAGCATATTTTCAGATGTTCTGTTCTTTAGGATAGTGCTTCAAGAGTGTCTTCCTTGCTTTTTCACAGTAAGGTGCTATTACTCATTGGATAATGACAAAAGAATGAAAAGAAGTTGATCATAATTAACACCTAAGTCAGACCTAAAAACTTCTAATAGTCAACTCAACTTCAAGGATCTCAGATTTGAGCAGATCCCAAATATCTGCTCTTGTTTTTAGTATTTATTTCTTCCTTAACATCTCAACATTATGAGGTCCCCAGTAAAACAGAGTAGAAAAATAATTGTAGTAGTGAACTTCAGGCTGTACAACACCAGGACACTGTATCAATGAAGGGCAAAGAGGATCAGTGTGGTCTACTTTGGATGCATGCGGCAGTGAATTCTTCCTTTTCTTTTGAGCCCATGTTCCACTCTTGGGCCATTTTCTCAGTGGGCTAACCATATCAGAAAGTTGTGAATAATTATTTCAAAGTCAGGATTGGAGAACTATAATGCACATTAATTGTTATCTTGTCAACCATGTTCCATTCATGGACAAAGAAACCAGGATACAGAAAAACTATAGCAAAGCAAAGCCATAACTCAGATCTCCTGGCTTATGTCCTTAGCCTCCCTAACGGCATTATTTATGTAACTGTTGACTGTGTTCCTTTTAAGAAAGTTATTCATCATTATGTTTTAAAAATGAAAACAAAACAAACATAAATATTCATTATTGAACATAGACTATTGACATTACTCTTTACAACAGCACCTGTTGCTCATGTGAAGAGACAATAGATTGAAATCATAACAATGTATCTGTTTAATTTCTTTGGCATAAAAATTATTGTGGACAATGTGGAATAGATCATGAGTATGTGACAATCCTTTCTAAGGTGTTAGAGGGCCAGGGTAAGCTCTATTTTTCTTTCCTTTCTTTGTCTCTTCTTCTGCTGTCTTTCTTACCTGCCCATCACAAGGTTGTTATGTCTCACACAGAAGAAGGATTTTCCTGGCGAGCAGTTCTTCGTGGTGTTTGTGATAAAACCTGAAGATTATGCCTGTGGTGGATCATTCTTCATCCAGGGTAAGAGACAAGGAAGGGTATGTGGAAGGGAAGCCAAACACATGTCTCTAGTCCCCATTAAGGGCCCGTGCAAGACAGAAAAGTAGTCTGAAAGACACTTAACAAGAAAAAATTAAAGGTAGAAAATATTAGGTCTAAAGATATTGTTCATATTACAAAATTATAGTATGGTTCAACTTTTTTAAAACCTTTAAAGTCTCTTATCCCACAAAAAGTCAATTCACAAATTTACTCTTAACAAATGCTTGCTGCTGATTTTCCTAAGATAAAGTCACTTATTAACTAAGAGCCATCATTCCCACAAACATGTACAAGGAAAATGTCGAGTTCATCATTCAAACTGCCAAAAAGATACCTCATGAGACTAAGAAAGCCAGGTGGAATGACTTATCCTGATGAGAAAGGATTGTGTAAGTCGCAGGGATAGTACGGAGAGCTATGGAGAACTATCCAGTGCTACTTTGGGAGTAGAACAAACTTCCAGTTGAAACCTAGACTACGTGTTGAAGATGTATGCATCAGCTTCACAGAGGGTGTTTATTTTTCATGTAACACATTCGCTTGTTGTGCAGGTGGAATTTCTGCTAGGGTGTGCTTTAATCTCTTAAGTATTTGATGCTGGGGCTTTTCCAATGCCCTATGTGCTGCAAGCCCTTTCATTTGTATGTAAGGAATGAACAAATTCCTACTGGCTAGAAAAAATGGGAACTAAAGAAAAAATGCAGCTCTTTATTGTTGTGTCTATTTCTTCACATGTCTGTAGATCACAGGACGTCCTTACCTCAGCGGGGAAGGGAGGCTGCGGTCTCATTTCATTTGTCCTTGAGCTACCAAAGTGTACCCAAGTAAAAGCCAAAATGAGAATCTTGATGGAAGATTATAGATTTGGCATGGGGAGATTTTTCTTGCTGTTCTTGTTAAAATAAAATTCAACAACCAGAATCATTCTGGACATTTTTGAACAATTGTTATCAAGAAAATAAGAATCTAGCATCTGATCCAATGTGCCTTGCACCTTGAGTTTTGTTGTCGCTGTTGTTTTGATTTTTACCAGAAAATGAAAATCAGACCTGGAATCTACAACGAGCAAAGAACCTTAAAGTGACCATTGTTCCTTCCATTAAAGGTCAGTGTTGCCTGTAGAGATTCCCATGTCAGGAAAAGTTTCATATAATGCATTGCTAATGTTATCCTCCCAGAGGAAATCAATATGAGGAAACAAAAAAAAAATTATCTACCTAAAGACAGAAGAACAGGAACACTTTGTGAAATACCTCCCCCAAAAGAAGGGAAATCAGTTTGCATTTATATACAGCAGACCCTTGCAAGCCTCCACTGGAGAATCATTGCTGTGAAAGGCAGCTGCTTACAGATTGTGTCTGGGTGACTGCTCGTGGCTTTGCTTCTTTGAATGAAAATTTACTGGGATTTAGGATGGGTGTCATGTCCAGGTTTATAGCAGCACAGTTTGCAGTAGCTAGGTCTTGGAAACAACCCAAATGCCCATCAGCCAAGGAAGGGATAAAAAAAAAAAAAAGTGGTCTTTTTATGCAATGGATTACTACTCATCCATGAAGAAGGATAAACTAGAGACTTGTATAGGTAAATGGATACAACTTGAGCCCATACTCATAAGTCAAATAAATCAGACCCACATATGTAAACATCGTATTGTCTCCCTAGTGTGAGAAGCTGAAAGGGTAAATAAGGTCCAAAATGTACAATATATATTGTAAAATGGGAAGAAACTTCAAAAGGAAAGAGAAACTGGGATGGGGAAATGGAGAAAAAAGGAAATTGAAAAGCATATTTACATGATAATTAAGATAGTTATGCTACTAATTTCTCTTTGTTCATTGAAAAGAAAGATTTGTGTTGATATTGTTTGGACAATTAAATGTCGATATCTTGTACTCTGAGCAATTAATTTAAATATAACAAGATGCATTATATTAACTATTGTTACCCTCTTATTATCTTGTTTTGAAATTGTTTTCTCTTGAAAATAAAAAAAAGAATGACTATGGTGGAGGTGAGCTGTTTCATCTGTCCTATCCCAAGCAAAATCCTCTGTGTCTCAGGACAGCCTGACCTAAGTTGTTTCTCTCTCTTCAGGATCTGCATATGTGAAAGCCAGTCTTTTCAGTGTCTTCATCTTCTTGTCCTTCTACGTGGGATGCCTGCTTGTTGTGTTTGTTCATTATGTGAGGTAGGTCAACAGTCTCGAGAACTATGAACCACCTTGTCTTACTCTGTAGTGGTAATAGCATAGGCTTTCCAGCTATTTTGGCCCTGCTTCAAGGTACCTCTGTTGGGCAAACTACACAGCCTTCTGTGCTTCAGACTTCTCCTCTATAATCTATGTCATATAATAATATTACTTACAGTGTTTATGTAAATATGGCCATGACAAGTGCTGATACTGTGTTTGTTATTTTCATAGTCAATAAAAATTCAACAGAAGGACAATTTTTAGACCAGAAAATACTCACTGTAAATCCTACACTATAGGAATTGATAGTTCTTCTATATGGAGATTTAGGAGCAGCTTTTAACATTCTATCAAAAAAGTAAATTTACTGCCTAAAATAAATCTTGAGGTACAACAAACAGCAGAATAATGTGCTTTGTGCCACATTACCAGGTGGTTTTCCACTTTTGTAGCATCAGTTTTCCACTGAAACACTCTGGGTAGGGGAAATGAAGAAAATTGTTCTGTGATTTGTTCAAGGAAATTTATCGTTCCATGTTTTTGGAGCCTGTAACAAAACAGTCTGTCTTTCTACAGGGCTGACCCTTGAGAACTCCATTCTTTGTTTTTCTCTCGCGAACTACAAAAGAATGGCAGCAGATTTGCAATAAGCAAATGTTCTTCCTCCTCTTGAACATATTAAGAAAACAAAGCCAGTATCTATAAAAATATCCCTCCACCACTTCAGTGATACTGTGAGCTCTGTGGTACAGATCTATTGCTGGTTCAGAAGACAAATTCCTTCTGTGACCTACGTGAAGCCTTTGAATTGAAACAATTTCCTTCAAACATTCCACAACTACCCCTAACCAAAACTGGGAGAATTTTAGGACCAAAATCATAAAGAATAATGAGTTAGTAGAAATAAAATAGAAACCCTTGAGACACAGCTTTGTATCTAGTAAATTCAACAAAATTTATTAAAATAGGTACCCGTTAGAGAAGGATGCCACTAGCAAAGACCGACAATAAAAGGACTCTCCCACAGCAGAAGACTCAGAGCTGAGTGACACATTCATGGGGAATGCTGAAGTTGGAAAATAATCTTTGCAGATCTCACAGTAAAGACTGGATCAGGTTAGGAATCATCAGTGATGGCTAAGTCAGGAGGAGGGTAACCAGGATGTCTGTGGCCTTAAAGCACATCTTCACAAATTGCTTAGCAGTTGTAAGAGAAAACGGCAATAATTGTATTAGTAAGCTCTATACTGCTAAGTAAGAATACCTCATCCTCACAACCTAAAGAGTGTAAGCTTTATTTAGCTCCTGGTTTTAGAGGATTCAGTCAGTGACAGGCTGGCCTCATGGCAGGAGCATCATGGGAGAAAGCTATGGCAGAGGAAAGCTACTCTGTTTACAGCAGCCAGGAAGCAGAGCAGGGATGGTACCAGAGAGAAAGGGCTGAAGGAGCAGAGGTAGACCCCTAGGTCACACCAGACCATTCAGACGACTCCATATGTCCACTTTGCTAATTGCCTGGGGGGGCCTCACAGGTGACAGAAGTTGACAGTCCCCTCGAACTGCCACAAACCTGTACAATAAAGAAATCAAACACATTGACTAAGTAATCAACATTAGTATCATCAAAGAGAAGGTGAACACTCTGTGACACCTTAAGAAAGACAGCATTATTTATTTAGCCTTCTAGAAATGCATACTTTTTAATCATGTTTTGAGGCACAAAAGATGTCATAAAAGACAAAGAAACTATATGTAAGTGTTCTAAGTTAAAAAGCTCTAAGGAGATACGATGACTAAAGATAATACCTGATCTCAGATTGGCTCTCAGACTAGAAAAAAAAATGCTACAGAGGACATTATTGGGCCAATTGACAAATTGAAGTATCATTCCGTTGTTAAATTGCTAAATTTGATACCTATAGTTATGTAAAGGAATATCTCTATTTTCAAAATATTTAGGTATAAAAATTTACAACATATGCAACTTGCTTTCAAATGATGTAGCAAAAATTTATAACTAGATTGTATGTCGAAAAAGATTGATAAAAGTAGATAAGATAATAGGGTGACAATAAGTGAATCTACATAATGAATATATGGATGCTCTATGTTCTTATTCTCAAAGCTTCTTTGTAAATTCAAAATTCTTTTCAATAAAGAGCTAACAACAGCCAAGTATGGTGTCTCATACCTATAACCCATCACTCCAGAGACAAAGGCAAGAGGATCGTGGGTTCTGTGTATCCATTACACAGTGAAATCATGTCTCAAAGTAAAAACAAAAATTGCAGGATACAGGCAAATTTTATACCTAGAGAGTACATACATCAATGGGTTATTAGCTTAATTACTTTTATCAGACCATAGTCACTAACATTTAAGAAATAACTTCTGTGTAATCCCAGCTTGGAGCTGGGGAGATAGCTTAGTAGAATAAATGCTTACCTGGCAAGCACAAGGACCTGAGTTCAATCCCCAGTTCTGAAAAAAAAAAAAAAACACCTGTAATCCTAGTTCTTTGGAAGCTATAAACAGGCAGATGACTATAAGTCCAACCACTAGGTGAGACCCTGAACATGCTCCTAACAGTGGGATACTACTATTATTGTCATGTAACAATAACATTAAAACAGAGAGAGGTTAAAGAATTTGACCAAGAATTCACAATGAACAAGTGAAAGAGCTGGGCAGACCAGCGCCTTGTCTATAGGTCTTAGGCAGGCTGATCCAGATGGATCTGGAGGGATCAGGGCCCATGAGGAAAGAGTCTTGACCTAGGATCCCAACCAAATATGGGGCACTCTCTATCAAGGACCCCCATGGTTTCCAGTTTTGACTCAAATGAGCTCTGATATTACAGAGAAGAAATTCCTTCCTTACACCTTTCTTAAAGGGAAGACTGTTTTAGATTTTAGAAAACAGGATTACTTCTCATGTGCAAGCTAGCATGCACAGTTAATGCCCAAGGACTTAAGAGCTGACTATCAGTCTCTCTGAAGTTATTATTCAGTCAACTGAAGTGAGCGTTGTTTTCGAAAGTTGTGGTTTAAAGCTTTGTTGAAACTTCTAGTTGCAAATTATATTGCTACAGTCAAGTGCACAGGCATAGATTCCTTCCAAATATAGACAAACTGAAAAAAGAAATCTGGAGACATATGAACCATTTGGTATTCCAACTAAAACATTAGACTGAGGAAAAATGTTAATTGGGGAACTCTTCATTCATGGAACTAAGTGAAACAAAATTTTCTACACTACCGTCTGAATTCAATTCTCTCATCATAACACCACTTACTACACCACATTAATAATCCATGTGAAATTTATAGTATATATTATACAATCAGAATGAAAAATATTATTTATTTATTTGTATTTAATACAGGGTTTGCAGGGTCTCACTACATAGATCAGACTCAGTGATCCTCCTGTTTTCAGCCTCCCACGTACTGGTATTACAGCACATTCCACCATGCTCAGTCTCAATCACTGTCTCAGCCAGCCCCAGGGGGGCAGCATAGCATGTGGGGGATCGAACCCCAGCCACTGAGGATAAAAAATATTGATAAGAAAAATGACCCTTGCCCTAGGGAAGCTAAACATCCAGTCTCCTTATGTCATATTCCCCTGAACCTAAATATCACTTCTTTCCATCCCCCAACCTTTTCAAGATGTGTTTATTGAGTGCCTACAATGAATCTGCAGGCTGCAGGGCCAAGCACTGCATGTGTACCTTTCAAACATCTTGCCAGACACTAAATCCAAGCTGCCCAATCCTGAGTGATCATCCTTCCTCTTGATTCTTGTATCCGTTACCCTTGTCACAGTGGGGCTGCATAGCCATAAAAACTCCAGTGGCATACAGCAATAAATACTTAAGCTTGCTCATAAATCTGTGGGTGAGGCAGACATCTGCAGTCAGCCCAGAGGCTTCAGCAGGATGTGGTCACAGAATGTGATCTGCAGGCCGGTCGGTCAGCTAGGAGCTGGGGCTTCTAGGCTGGCCAAGCTGCCCTCAGTCTGTCACTGTCCAGCAGGCCAGCCTGAGATTACTGTCAACAAGAGACAGTAGAACAGTACAAGATCTCGTTTGTATGTATGGTCAGAAGTGTGTCCCCTCACTCTACTGGAGTTGGAATAAGTCATGAAGTAGCCTAGACTCCGGAGATAAAGATACACATGGCACAGTTTGATTAACGAGGTACAACCATTTTGCAGTTACCCAGCACAGTTCTCCTTCGCTGCTTTTCATTTGTTCACTGGATACTGCCTGCTTCACCCCAGCTTAGGAAAATCACTTGGTTCCTCTAAAGAACAAGGTTGTCAGCTTCAAAAACTAATGCAAACGAATATAGAATCCTTTAATGCAAATACACAATACAAGCACATCCTCTCCTATAGGACCACATAATTCTTTGGCAGTCAGTATCACTAAAGTTAGGGAACTTCACCAGAGCCTTGTTTACTAGCTAGAGCAGCCAGGTCATCACTGCTCTCCTTAGTGACATGCTTTTGTCTATGGAACAAACATTTAGTAACCATTTTCTATGTGTCAGACTTTGCCCTGGAGCAGTGATGGCAAATCCGTTAGAGACCAAGTACCCAAACTGCAACCCCAATCCCACTTAAAATTAAACCTGAATACTGAGGTTTTAGCTGACAGAGGGTTCCATGTGCCCACTGCAGCACCCATGGCACAGATTGCTACTACTGTCCTAGAGGTTAGAGGTAGCAGTGGCAGACCAAAGAGTCTAGGTCTTGCCCATTATAGCATAGTTTTTTATTTAATTTAATTTTGAAAAGTATATTATAACACTGTTGAAGAGATTTATTTTTAAGTTGTGCTAGTGACTGAGAAGAATAACCTCAGTGGTGTAACAGAGAATGACTAGGCTGGCAATACCATTTTCAATTTGATTTAATCAGAAGAGAAGGCCTCTCAGAACGAAGACCTGAAGTGCAAAGAGGAGCCAGCCATACAGGCATCTAGGGAGAGAGTGACTGTTAGAGAAAGCGGCCAGGGTGCTGAGGCAGGTATGAGTTTGGTATGTCTAGAAACAAAAGAGTGTTAAAGGGAAGTACATCCACAGATGTGCCAGAAACAAGGTCCCTCTCTAGAAATAAATGAGAAGTAAATTAAGAAAAATGTGCCAAAATATGAGCACTTCCAACCCTTGTAATCTCTCATGCTGTTATGGTTTGTGTCTAGTTGCCCCCCCCCCAAAGCCTCGTGTAGTCATGGGGTGGGGACTTCTAGAGTTTGTGATTAACTCATGATCCACTGGGATTATGTGTGATCCAAGGCCGGGATTATGGGTCTTAGTACTGCTGGGATTATGAGTGTGAGTACTACACCCCACCCTGGGGCGGAGACCCCAATGTAATATAAGAGAGAGACAGACTTTCTGTAGCTCTTGCTCTTTGTTGCTGTTGGGCTGCCGTGAACTGATGCTCTCTTGGATCCAGCTGAATATAGAACTCCAGTAACTGTGAGCTAAATAAACCTTTCCTTCCTTCATTTTGGGTGTTGGGTATTTGTCCCAGCAATGAGAGAAGAGTATCTAAGACACATGCAAAGTGAAGCGTTGATTTGGGAGAAGCAATATTACATTTTAACTTTTTATAGACATTCCAAGATGTATGTCTAGCTTGTTAAAGTTTTCTCAAGAAAAATCATATATCATAAAATTTACCCCTTTAAAATACAGCATTCTGAAATTTCTAGTGTAATCATGGTAACACAGTCATCACCACTGAATATCTAATTTCAAAGTGTCTTTATCATTCTAGAAAGAAACTTTGAGTTCAACAAGATTAAGAAGTATAAGCTCAATATACAAAATTCAGTTGTATTTTCATATATAAGCAATAGACAATCAAAAAGGAAATTATGAAAGAATTCACAAAATCATCGAAAATTTAATATTAAAGAATACATTTAAGGTCAGCCAGGTAGCTCAGCAGATTACAGTGCCTGCTTAGGCAGATGCTGCAGGCACTGGGGCTTGATCCCCAGCTTGCTGCGCTAGCCCCAGCCCGGGGCATGCTGAGATGGCAAATGAGGCTGGGTGTGGCGGAGCGCTTGTAACCCCAGAGCTTAGGAGGCTGAAAATGGGAAGAGCACTACAGTCCATTTGTGTAGTGAGACCCTGTCGACCCTGTACTAATTAAAAAAACAACAAAATAAATTTGACAAACTAAGTGTATTATTTGTATTTTAAAAACTATAAAACATTCAAAGCAGCTTAAAACCCAAATAAATCATAACAGGGAGTTTTTTTTTTTTTTTTTTTTTTTTTAAGTTCCCATGTTCATGGATTGAAAGATTATATTAAAATGATACAGCAGCTCTGGCTGCGGGAGGGACTGCAGCTGTTGAGCAGCTTAGCTCCGCGAGGCTCCCGTGCGCGTGATTGCACCTTCCATAGTCGTCCCCCGCGCCCCCAAGATGCCCAAGAGGAAGGTCAGCTAAGCCGGCCAAAGGGGCTACGAAGGAGGAGCCCAAGAGGAGATGCGCGAGGTTGTTGACTAAAGTGGAAACGAAGCCAAAAAAGGCAGCGGGAAGGGATAAATCTTCGCATAAAAAAGTGCAAGCGAAAGAGAAAAGGGGAGCCAAGGGAAAACAGGCTGAAGTGGGTAATCAAGAAACCAAGGAAGATTTACCTGCGGAAAATGGAGAAACCAATAATGAGGAGGGTGCAGCTTCTGATGAAGCAGAAGAGAAAGAAACAAAGTCTGATTAATCACACACCGTGTCTTACCCGTGCGCCCTGTCTCCCTTCTTGTACAATCCAGAAGAATACTTTTATCCACTATTTTGTAAATGCAAGTTTTTCAGTAGCTCTAGAAACATTTTTAAAAAGGAGGAATCCCACCTCATCGCACTTTTTAAGTGTAAATGATTTTTTTTAGAGGTGAAATCATTCTCTGGTTGTTTATTTTTTTGGAACAACCAAAAATACCTGGATATTGAATTGTGGCAGGCTTCGGCTGTCTTGGGGTCAGCTTAACATTCCATAGGTGGGGGTTAGTTTTATATCCTGCACTACAAAGCATACTAAATGGCAATTTGGAATTACAGTCCTGCACTTAATATGTCTTGGATGCTTTAAATAACTTCTATTCCCATGTTTTTAGTAGGACATTTCCCTAAAGTAAACTGCTTCCCAATTGTTGCCCTGTTGGAACCATGTGCGCTCTGTGACATCTTTGGTCCTGGTAGTCCAGTTTGCCTCATTTTGATAATGTGCTGTGAAAGATAAAAAAATTGAGAATGTAGTGTGTGAGGTACAAAATTGTGAATCGGTGGGACTTGAGTAACACTTTGTCAGCGTTTGAAGATATTGGTATTTAATCCTCTTACAGAAAATTTGCCTCTAAATTTGAAGCTGGAAAGTCACTGGAAGAACTGAAAAACAATACATGGCTTTTTGGTGTGTGTGGTAAGAATTGTGTACAAAGTGAATCGTGTACTGATCCTCAGCACAACCAATAAAATCTCAAATATTGAAGACAAAAAAAAAAGATGATATGGCAGACAGAACAATGTGCCCCCACCAATAAAAATCTGTCACAGGACTGTGTTCCATTACATGGCAAAGAGTTAATACTGTCTTGAGTTATCCGTTCGGGCCTAGAATAATCATTAGGATCCTGAGGGCGGGGCAGCAAGAGGTCAAAGCAGGAGGAAAACTGACTATGACTCAGGTTGAAGTGATCTACTCTGAATATGGATGAAGGAGCCATGAGTAAGTCAAGGAATGTAGACTCCATGTTTGAATGAGATATTTGAAAAGGCAAAGAAACGGTTACAACTCCAAGCCTCCAAAAGTAAGATAGCACTGCTTACACCTTGACTTTAGCCACAGAGAACACATTTTAGTTTTCTGACATCCACTGCAGGATAATGAATTTGTGGTGCTCTACAGCGTTAAATTTGTGATAATTTACTGCAGCACAAGTTAAAAAACATAATATGAATGGAAATATTCCTCAAATTGATCTCCATGTTTGACATTATAAAAAAGAAAATTAAAAAGCTGTATTGTATATAAAGTCTTGGTTAAACAAATGTCTCTTTTTACCTTAAAAAATTAATTGTACCAATAAACTTAATTAAAGACACACACAAAAAAAATAATATCAATGAAATGATAAATTATAAAATGAAGGAAAATGTTTACAAACCATATATCTGGTAAGAATATAGTATTTAGGCTATATAAAAAATTCTTATAGCTCAGTGATGCTAGCCCAATTAAAAATAGGTAAAGGAGCAAAATGTGTAATCCCAGCTCCTTGGGAAACTGAAGCAAGATGATCACAAGTTCAAGACCAGCCTAAGTAATTAAGGAAGCTCTGTCGCAAAATAAATAAATAAATAAGACTGGTGTTATAACTCAGCACTTCCTGGATTTAACCCCTACTAAAGAAGGAAAAAAATAGCAAAGTATTTAAAATAGATATTTCAGGCCGAGGAGATAGTTCAGCAGTCTGAGTGCCTGCTGACAAGCACAAGGACTCGTGTTCCATCCCCAGTAACACATAGCATACCAGCTCTGCCCTTGACATGCTGTGCCAGCCACCGAAACTGGGCGTGGTGGGTACCCCTGTAATCCCAGCACTGGAGAGGCTGAAACAGGAGGATCACTATGAGTCTGAGTTGCATACTGAGACATTGTACCAAATACATAATTTTTAAAAATATAAATAAAGTAGATATTTCTCCAAAGAAGATATGGAAATGGCCAGTAAGTATATGAAAAGATACATAACATCAATCATCTTTAGGTAAATGTGAATCAAAACCATAATGGGATGTCATACCCATAAGTAACATAAGGCATGATGAAAATTTAAGAGTTAGCAGGTTTATAAAGAAATCAGAACACTCATACCTTGCCAATGAGAACATAGAGCCAACAGTTCTCATTTCTATGGGAAAAAGTTTGGATGTAAAATTTATACAGTTATCTCATCCCCATTTTGGAGAACTATAAACATATAGCTACAGAAAATCCTATAGATAGCTGTGTGATTAATAGCTGTGTTATGAATGATAGCCAGCAAATGGAAACAAAAAAACATACATCAAGTGAAAACAAATAAATGAACATGTTATAACACAGATAAGCCTTGAGGGCCCAGGGAGATACTCAGTAGAATAAGTGCCTGTTTGGCAAGCAAAGGTCCTGAGTTCAATCCCTAGTACTGCAAAAAAAAAAAAAAAAAAAGGTTAGGCCTTGAAAATATTGTGCCTAGTAGAAGAAGCCAGTAAAAACCTTCACATATAGTATGATTCTATTAATATGAGTGGTCCAGGACAGGCAAATTTGTAGAGACAGAAGGTAGATTAGTAGCCAGGCATAGTGGCACACGCCTGTAATTCCAGCACTCAAGAACATCACCATGAGCTTGAGGCCAGCCTGGACTACATAGTGAGTTCAAGACCAGCTTGGAATGCATAACAAAACAATGTCTCAAAAAAAAAGTGAATTAGTGGTTGCCAGATGTGGAGCAAGAAGGCAGTGAGGAGCTGAGGAATGCCTGATAACAGGCACAGGGTTTATTTTTGCAGTGATGAAAATCTTCACTCTATACTCTGTGAGCATACTAAATCCCACTGAAGAGCAAATTCAGACGAGATCGGGCGCGTTCAGGGTGGTATGGCCGTAGACTGAAGAGCAAATTCATAGTATGAAAATTCTATCCATAAACTGATGAATGAATGATGTAAATACCTGGGAGTGGAATTGTTGAATCATATGACAATTCTGTATTTAAATTTTTGAGGAACTGCCCAGTTGTTCTCCAGAGTAGCTGTTCCATTTTAAATTTCTAACGGCAGTGTATATCAGGGTTCTGATTTCTACACATCCAATGGCCCATTTTTAAAGATTTTCACAGGAAGATCTGCAGCAAAGCATGCCAAAAAAAGTAAAATACTGAGGCTTTCACTGTCTGAGCACCATGTGTCTTTGCTTTTTTGCAGGTTTCATAGGAAATCCATCGATGAAAGCTTTGGGTCCAATGACGGTAAGACAAATACCTGATTTTAAATCAGAATGAAGTTGAGGTTGAACAGTGTAGCAATATCGTGTGAGTGATTCTTCTCTCTCTCTCTCTCTCTCTCGCTCTCTCTCTGCCTTTTACAATTTATAAACTCTCTTTTGATTTCTGTGCCACAGTCCTCTAATCATTAGTCATTCTGTGGAAGACAGAGTGAAAATAGACATCCTCCCACCCTGGGGATTAAATCCAGTACCCTTGACTAAGCTACTCATCCTCAACTTTTTTTTTTCTTGTTTTAAATTTTGAGGCAGGGTCACACTAAGTCATTGTGCTGCCCAGGTTGGGCTTAGACTTGTAATTCTCCTGCCTCAGCCTTCCAGAATGCTGAGCTAATAGGCATGTGCTGCCCTGCCCATGTGAAACCAAATTTAGAGTTGGTAATCATTCATTAAAGAGCTCACACTAAGTACATTTGCTTGAAGTGTCCCTGGTAATTATTAACAGGCTGATTGGCAACCATTTTTTTTCCTTTCTTTTTTTTTGTCTTTTTGAGACAGGGTCTCACTATGCAGTTCAGGCTGGCCTCAAACTCACAATGATCCTCCTGCCTCAGCCTCCTGAGTGCTGGCATTACAGGCATGCACCACCACACCCGACTTCATTTAAAGTTTCATCTTTTCTAAGACATCCCTGGTGGCTAGTGGTTAGGATTCAGCACTCTCTCATCTTTTCTAGGACGTAACTCTTCATACCTGTTTTATCTCAAAACCGATTTGGGAACAATAGTAAGAATTTGTCACAGAGTAAGAATTTGGAAAGGGGATGAATGGAACTTGATTCTGAAGTCACACCTAGCAGATGCTTAGTTCTACATTTTCAACACTTTACTGAGTCCAGGGATTCTCAGCTAGACACAGATTCACCACCATCCTAACCCAGCCAGATACCTCTCTCTTTATGGAAGGTCTTGGTTTTATCACATTTGTCTTCCTTACAGTCAGTCAGCATGTTATTTTTCCAGCCATCAGGCACTGCGTTTTTAATAAACATTCAACTTCCATTATAGGACTATAAAACAGCCCCTGCTCTCATAGTTTGAAGTGGTGCCTTCTCATTTTCTTATAAATATGTTTCAATCAATTTGTCTTTTCTCTCGACGTTATCTTTTCTCCTGAATTCCTGCCTCCGTTTTGCTATTGTTGTAGGCCTAGCTGAACTCAGGCCTAAATGCAATTGTGTGGGTCCCTTTGGGTGTCCTGTGAACAGATGGCTGTTATTTTTTTATTGTATAAGTGCTGTCATTTTATTATTGCAATAATAAATCTTGTGTTCAGGAAGGCTTCTTCAATATTAAGCGTAAGTGGACAGGTCTGAGCTTGAGATTGTTCTCCAAGCTCTGAAAATTAGAGCCTTCAAAAGATAAGCAGAAATAAATGAATGATCACAAAGACTAGAGATGCATACTTAAGAGTTATGTCCCTGCCAGTAACAGCAACCAGAACCACAACAAACTATACCTCAAATTAGAAAACTAAAGCTTAAAGTAGGCATGGTGGTGCATGCCTGTAATTCCAGCCCTTGGGAAGCTGAGGCAGAAGGACCACCACAAGTTCAAGGGCAATCTGGACCATACAGCAAGAACTTGTCTCAATATACATATGTACATATATACATACATATTTAAAAAGAAATAAAAGGTCCCTATGCCTGGCCATTGAGCCAAAGACTGGAAATTAATTAAGCCCAGCAGCTGTGGTCCATTTCCCTACCATTCCCTCAACTCTACTTTACTCCCAAGACTAGTAAGGAAGTGGATCAAGCTTCATAAGCTTACCTAATAACATCAAAGAACTTTCCAGAACTCTCCATCAAATTTTCATGTCTCAGTGGCCTAGAGTGAGTCATCTACTTATCATTAAACTAGTTAATGCAAAGTAGTAGGTTTACTACTACTAGAAATAGAGTGAGGTTCTCTCTCTCTGTTTCTTTCTGTCTCTCTCTCTGTCTCTGTCTCTGTTTCTGTCTCTGTCTCTCTGTCTCTGTTTCTCTCTCTCTCTCTGTCTCTTTCTCTCTCTGACCAAGCTTTCTCAAAGTCAACATTATTAGCCCTATGGGCCATATAATTCTGTTGTTGTGGGCTCTCATGTTGGTCTTGAGGGATGTTTAGCAGCACCCTTCACCTTTCCTCTCTAGATTAGCATAGTACTCCTTCTCACAACTGCCAGATGTCATCTGAGGGAAAAACTGCCCCGCCCTTCACTCTGCTTAAGAATCCTTGACTTCAGGGGCTGGGGAGATGGCTCAGTGGAATAAGCACTTCTCTGGCAAATGCAAGGGCCTGAGTTCAATCTCCAGTTCCACCAAAAAAAAAAAAAAAAAAAAAAAAAAAAAGAATCACTGATTTTAACATTTTGCACTGTCAGACACAGTGAGGATACCTGAATAGATGCTAGCTCACTTAGGAAGTGGAGAACATGAATGGTCACTGCAAAGGGCTTTTAAATTAGGAACATTTGAAATGTAGAGAAGCTACAAGCAAATCTGGTGCTACTTCTGATGTTCCATTACTGCCAGTAAACCAAGATAGCCTTGATTAAAATGCCAGTAAGACAAGCTCTGTTCCAGGGAAGACCCTATTAGTGACTTTCAGATATAAAGAACAAAGCAATGAGAAATTGGCCAGGAGCAAGACCAAGGCAAGTGAGGACCAAATCTGAAAGCTAATTTCTAGATATTCAGGATAGGAACTTTTGTAGAAGAGCAAGTATATGAAGTATCTTTCTCTCCCAAGGTCAAATCAGTGTGTCTATAGAGCAAAGGAAGTTCACGGGAGCCCAAAACTACAGGAAATATTCTGGGTGAAGGAGAGCTATAAAAAATGCTAACAACTGCTCCTGAAAGGGGCAGGACCCCATGAGATGGGCATAGTGTCTGTTCACATCTCTGTGGAGCTGAACATCTTAGAAACTTGGTTAATGCCTCTATTATAGGTTTGACAGAGATGGGAGAAATGAAAGCAGATCCCTGAAAGTTGTTAAATCAGTTGTGTCTCAGATCATGGCAGGAAAGCTGTATCCAGAAAACATACTGGCTACACTGAATCTGTCTTTTTTTTTTGACATGCCCGGAGTTACTTGGTTAAGTTGGCTTATCAGTGTCAGCTATGCTATGCATCAAAAGGATTTCTTTCATCCACATGAGGTAGAGAATGGGATCCGGGAGTCCAGGTAGGGAGCAACGGCATTTGTCCAAGGATGAGCGCTCCTGGATGCTCGTTCTCCTTCTCTCTCTTGTCTTGTTTGTTTGTTTGTTTGTCTTCAGTTCGGGAGATTCAAACCAAAGTCTTCACTTTGAGCTACATCTACATCTACAACCCTTTCATATTTTTAAATTTTGAGGCAAGTCACTAAATTGCCAAGGCTGGACTCGATCTTGCAATCCTCCCACCTTGGTCTCCAAGAGTGCTGGGATTACAGGTCTAAGTCCCCACATCTGGCGAGAAGGGACCATCTCAGTGTGATGTGAGTGGCTGGACCTAAAGTCACCACCCTCTGTGCTAATACAAGGGGAATAAGGGAAAGTTCTATACTCTGAAAACATTTCCTCCACTGAATCTATCAGTGGAGAAGCCACACACTTCAAATCCTTGTTATGGAATCTGTATAAAAAGTTAGCTACCAACTGAGAAGAAGGACTAATAAAGTCT
Source organism: Ctenomys sociabilis (assembly GCA_004027165.1). Lineage (NCBI taxonomy): Eukaryota > Metazoa > Chordata > Mammalia > Rodentia > Ctenomyidae > Ctenomys > Ctenomys sociabilis. Next base: position 245,028 of record PVKA01000099.1, on the reverse strand, counting down.
CTTTTACAGGTTTCTTGGGCTATAGGAGCTGCTACCATGAGCCTGGGTTACTTTCTTAAATGAACAAAGGAATATAGCCTGACAAAACTGTAGATTTAAGAATAAAATGACCATTAGTCCATTTTCTGGTGCTATAATAAAATACTTGAAGATACACAGTTTATAAAGAAAAGAGAGTTGTCTCCCAATTTTAGAGACTGAAAGTCTTTAAAGACTGAAGGACTGGGCAGCTCCATCAGCTCAGTTTCTTCTGAGGACCCCTTTGGCCTCAGAAGATGGGATGGCAAAGAAGTGGAAAAGGAAAACAGTCACAAACAGAAAGAGTCACAGGGCAAGACAGGAAGCCAAAGAGATGCTTCCTGGGGAGTGAATGGGAGTCTTGTGAGAACTGTATCAGCCCTTTGCAAAGGCAGTGCCACATGACCTAGGCCCACTGTTTCCGCTTCATCATGCTTGGACCAACCTCGTAGCACAGGAACCTTTGAGGAATACACTGAAACCATCACACCAAGCAAATCTTTCCCTGGACAGAGCCGTTACTGCATCAGCCTCTTAACAAAGAGCAGAGACTAGAGTGGGTCTTACTCTGGGCTCTCTATTCTATTTCAAGCTTTCTTTGACTTTTCTTGCCCATTTATCTTTCTTCAAGCAGAATTTTCCTTTTAAATCTTTGAGCAAATATTACTGGTTTCTTCACTTCTACTTCACCCTTTGAAATAAAACATCAGGCTCGCTGGGATAAGTAGTCAATTGGCACAAAAATAAATTTTCATGACAGCTGGTTTGTGTCGTTTTCTGGATCACACGTCAATTTCCAACTGCCTAAATCTTCACAGACAGAAGTGGGTAGATGGCTGTAACTCTGAAGTTCCTGACAGCAAACATTCTCAGTATACAATGAATTTCTTTCTCCTAACATAAGACACAGTATGAGAGTTAAGTACGCCATATCCCCTGTTCTCTTAGTGAGGTAGACAGATGGCAAGGGCTCTTGCACAGAGAAAAATGTCCCAAAGCACAGTTCTTCATTTCGATGAGATCATGCATAGTCTTACGTCTACTATTTCCAGCCAGAAACTTGAAAAAAGAAAATGTGAAAGATATGGAGGAAAATATAAAAGACCATAGCATTCCTTAGGAGTTAAACCAAGACAGGGGTTACAGTGGGACTCTCTGTGATGAACTAGCCACAAGTGGGTTCCGACAACCCTCCATCAACACTGGCAAGCAGAAGATCCGACCTCAATGGCAAAAGTTGTGTTTACTTTTTTAAAAATATGACCTTATCAACGTGGAGGTGCAAACAAGCCCCAACCTCCTCTACAACATCCTGGAAAGATTTTCAGGCACTACACAAAAGGAATGTATTCGCTGCCCATTATTGAACTTTTCAAGGAAAATTTCTGTGTGTTTTATGAAGTTACAAGACACATACATACATTGAAAAACTAGTCACCTTTTGAAAGAAGACACTGTCTTCCAGGACATCCCCTGGAATGAACCTGAGGGACATTGTGCTAAATGATATAAGCCAGTCTCAAAGAAAATTACTTCATGACCTCCCTTTTATGTATAATCTTTATTTAATGTTGAATAACAGAAATAGTGAGTAAAATAGTGGTCAACGGTCAGGGAGACAGGGACAAGGACATGTGGGTCAAAAGGAATGAGCTTACAACTGTGTAGAGTAAATGAGTCTAACTTTCATGTACAGCAAGGAGACTGCAGATAATGATATTATATCCTATATTAACTTTTTTCTAAGATAATAGATTTTAGGTGCTCTTACAGTTTTCACAAAGCTAATCATTGAAGTTGATGGACATGTTAATTTGCTTACCTGAGAGGTTATTTCACTAGATAGATTAGATAGACAGACAGACAGATAGACAGACAGACAGAAAGACAGACAGACAGACAGACAGACAGACAGACAGACAGACAGACAGACAGATAGATAGATAGATAGATAGATAGATAGATAGATAGATAGATGGATGGATGATAAATAGATATCAGAACATGTACATCTTGGGTTTTTGTTGTTGTTGTTCTTGGTTTTTTGTTGGGGGGGCACTACCAGAGATCAAACTTGGGACTTCGTGCTTGCCAGGCATATGTTTACATTACTGAGCTATATTCCTGGCCAGGACATGTACATCTTAGACCTATACAATAAAATATTTTTAAAGAGGTAAGTGTCAGTAGAGGCAGCACATTGAATCACTGTCCTCTATGTTAGTAAATGTGTGAACTATGTGGTTTTTCAGCACCTTTATTTTATCATCTTAAAATAGTGGCAATAATAGTACCCACCTCACAAGGTGCTAATGGGTTAAGAAATTAAATTGTTGGGCTAGAGAGATAGCTTCATGGTCTGAGCACCTGCCTGGCAAGCTCAAGGACTCGGGGTCTAATCCCTGGCACCACATGCCATGCAGGCCCTGAACTCCAGGCGCACCCTGCTGGCCTTTGAAACCAGGTGTGGTGTTGCCCACCTGTAATCCCGGTGCTGGGGAAGCTGAGACAGGAAGATCCTTACGAGTCTGAGATATGTAGTGAGACCCTGCACAAATAAATAAATATTTTAAAAATCCTAAAGCGTCTGACACAGTCAGAGTTCAGTAAAGACTGAAGTGTAGCAGCAGCAGCAGTAGCAGCAATCCAAGCACTAGGGTAGCGGCAGTACCTGCGGCGAGGGAGGCAGTGGTACTTGTAGTCATGGGCACAAGCAAAGCTCTGTGGCAGTTGTGGCCTGATTTGCCCTAGGTCAAGTCCGCAAGCAAACTGTGCACAACATTGTCACATAACATTTACTGTGCTCAAAAGATTTGATCTTTCATATTTAAGAATCCCAAGGCGGCAAGTTTCTTCACCTTGAACTTGGATAAAAATCATGGATGGATTTTGGTACCATTTTAGTGATGGATTAGCTCAAGGAAGATCAGGGATCTAATTTCATAGAATAATAAATATGTGAAGCCTGGCAACAATGTCAAGGAAGGCACACTGTAAAGGCCAAAGTCTGCCTTCTAAGGCTTTGAGGATTGCTTCACACACCAAGAACACTGCGTTAGCCCAAAGCGTTGATGTCCAGCTTAACTTGACAAAGCTACCAAAGGAGAAAGAAAACGAGAGTCTGAGGCCATTGGATTTGTCTCTGATTGCTAGCTAAAGTGTTTAACTTAGCATAAAATTATTTTTGTGCTTAGAGGAAATGAATGGGTACATAAAGAGAAATAGCAACAGCAACAATAATAATAATAGGAGAAAAAATAATTATAATGATAGGAAAAAAATAACAATAATGATAAGGCCTACAAAGTTAGTGTGCAAAACTGCTCCCCAGTGGAAATGAAGTTTAAATGCTGGATAAAGAAAGTTGATTAGAACAACTAAGAATTTTTTTTTGAGGATTTTGGTTCTTTTTTTTATTGTTTTTTATGTAAAGAGAATGCACAATAGTAAAAACAAGAAAAGGAGAAGAAAGCAAAGCATTAGAGGATTTTGGTTCTTTTACATGTTACACATTGTAGTTTTTTTTTTTTTTTTTTTTTTTTTTTTTTTTTTTTTTTTTTTTTTTTTTTTTTTTTTT